>JACXSJ010000477.1:255647-282719 GCA_014851325.1 Pentalonia nigronervosa | reverse complement strand
CTGAAATTCGTACGTGTATCTTTGAAGTAAAAAACAAAATCATTACCATTTTATTGTCTAAACAGGCAACGACTATTGTATATTATATTAAGCAAGACGTTTAACGTTTTACTTTTGGTATGATTTAAGTGGAATCGTGAACATTTTTTATCTGCGGTCGAGTGAGGTATGAAAATAATATATAATAATATACATCAGCTATATAAGTATTACACGGTACATGTAAAAATTAAACTATATATATATATATATATGTATTACGGTCTAATGATATCACACCCAGTGTGTTCGTGTGATGTAACAGTCAGTGATCGTAAGTCGATAAAAGTTTATACTTTTGTAATGACGAATTAAACGAAAATAATCTTAACACGTGAACATTAAAAATATTATATCGAATCAAAACTTGTTTTTGGTATGTCTTCATTGTCGTGTAATTGTACTACGAAATGATACGTACTCCACATAAAAACGTGTTCGTAAAGTAGACGGATTTTTATATATAATATTATTACTTACAATTTATTAACAATATTTATTGTACCTAAATTTATAAATAATAATATGATATTGTGTATGTACCATCGTCATCCCGACACAGATGATTATAATTTCGATATTTTAACATTGTTGACACGTGTTTGGGATCATTTTCGAAACGAAAACAAATATTATTGGCACAACAGTGAGTAACACGCCATTATAATCTAGTCGTACAGTATATATTATTGTATTAATCTTATTCTTTTATTCTGTTGTTTCGAACTTCGATTTGCGGTAAGGTCAAACACAACTATAATAATGTCACATAACATTTTGGAAAACGTCCCTCCTATTATACCTACGTTGCAGGCCACGTAAGACAGCGATCGCTGAATGCTGACTGAATTTAAAAAGAAAAGTTCTCCGGATAGGGACGTCTTGTCGATTTTGGTTGTTAGTAATGACGAATGGTTCTTTTCCTTCCGGGTTTTCTTTTGCGTAGTTTCCTTCTGAAATAAGGAAAACCTAAAAAAAGAACTTTTCGATCCGCGTCGGCGTTGGTACGTGATGATTTTCAAACTATTGTTGTAATGTGCACTCAAACGTTTCTTAAGTTTTCCATTCTGTATCTAATAATAATCTTAACGTGAAGCAATATCATAAACTTAACAATTGTGTGTATATGCATTATACGTAGCATATTTTCAAAATTATATTTGTATTTAATTTCCAGGAATATTTGTCGATGGAATTATTTTTGTGCGAATGATTTTTAAATAAAAAACCAAAACGTGTTTTATTTGAAGTCGACTTGTCACGATCTCATTTAAATATTTTAAAAATACCTTTTACATTATGTTTGCAATTTTCAGCAATTTTGTCTTAAAAATATATCATTTACGCAAGGAGTGTAATTCTTAATAATTTGTTATATATTATTTATGTACCATGTATTTAAAATTACAATTATCTTGATCATCATTGATTGGTTATGAAAAAAATACATGAAAATAAAATAATATAATAAGAAAAAAACACATCAAACTCTTGCAAAAAGAATAATGTTAACAAAATTAAACAAAAGAAACGTAAATGTAGATTAGAATATATTGATTTTTATAAGCTCAAAAAAAATTTTTTTTTTGTTTAATTGGTTACTTCTTCTTTACCTATCCACTTTTATGAAAACAACTATTAATTCGAAAACCATTTTGTTTTACAACTGAAACTAAATATGTAAAAATATGGCTTTTGTGAGTTAAGAAAAATAAATTTTAATAAATGAATAACAAATTGTTTTATTTAAGCGACAGAGGCAGGGTAGCTTTTTGAATAATATACTTTGTATATTAAAAAACTTACGTAGAAAATAAATGCTATCAAAGACAAAAGAAAATTATCAAAAGAATATAATATTATTGCAAGTGCAAATTATTTTTATATTTTATACTTAAATACGCTTGTTTGATACAAGGTAGACATTACTAGGATGAAAGAAAACTATAGGTAAGATTAAAATAAACGGTATACCGTATGGTATAAACCATGGGATTTACGTTAAACGTCGAGCCAATAAATAAAAATATAATCAAACATTACATATTATTTGACCTATATATAGTAATTGAATATTAATTTAGTTGTATTATATGAACTTAAATAGGCTGTTTTATAGATTTAATCAATTTAGTTTTTAGTTAAATATCAGATGAAGAATACTGATAGTTGGCGAACCTTAACAGTGGTCCGAAACAGTAATACGTCCGTAAAAATAATATAAAATAAGAGCTAACGATTAGGAATATAAGACATTTCTTTATCGATTTTTGGAAATTTTTTACAGTTTTATTATTTATTTTTGACTAAAAATTGATTTAAATCTTTGCAAATTCATTTTTAGAAATTAAGAACGGCATAAAAATATACTAATTTATGCTATAAAATCGTACCAAGGCGTAGTAGATAGGCAACTAGAGGTACATTATTTTCACAGGTATCGGTTTCCTACTTTGTAATGATAAATTTATGATTAAAATGCATTGAAAGAAAATTTTATATAAAAAGTGTTATTTTATCATTGCTAAAAATTTGGTCGCAAATAATAAAATATATATGCTATTAAACATATATCTAACACATTATATTTATGTATATTATTGTATTTCAATGTTCTTCATCCAAACAAGTTTGTTTATCAGTATTTTTTTCAAAATCTATTATAATATTAAATAAAATGAATTACAATATTATGAAATGCATTTTTCACTTTGGTTTCAATACTTTTTTTTAAAATTCTAAATTTGGTGGTGCATTGATGCAATACCAAAAACACACATTCAATTGTCATTCTAGATCGCGAGAGTCTATAATTATAATATTCTTTATATACGTCATCCGACTGCTTGCATGGATAAAGTTCTAGTAAAAAGTTCTCGAACAAAAAGCTCTATCGCCTACAGAACCAAAATCATTTACATTCGGAGTATAGGCATATGTATTTTCTGGAAACATTTTCGAATATCTCGGCATATTTTAATAACAATTGATGCAATATCTGTCTTAGAAATTCTATAAAGGAAGATGAATTTTGTCTATAAGCTAAACCAGTAGTTAAGAACAAAAAAAAAAAAACAACAATAATATCATGATTTTTAATGTAATACTGTAATTTTTATCTAACTGTTAAAGTATTATGTTGCATTGTTGTTATGCTAAATATAAAAAAACATAATTATTTAATATAAATATATTTTAATAAATAATTTAAATAAAATAGTTTCAAATTGAAGAAAACACTGACTTTTTAAATATTTATATTATTACTTTACGACTTAATACGTTTATTATATATATATATATACTAACTAAATACTAATTTAGTTACATAATTAATATGGCTAAATGTAACTTTTATAATTAATAAAACTAAAATGAAATGTAAATATCATTGAATTGTTTATTGCATATCAATAAATTTACCATTCTAGTGCATGATCTGAATAAAGTTTCGTCTTCACGTGATTTCGGGTATAAATGATAAAATTATACGAAAGTAAAACGATCTTTATTATAAAAATATAAACAGTACTTACATTATTACTTTTATTTTCGTCTTTAAATTAATATGCATTTTAACTTCAAATTTTTCGGCAACTATACTTTCGTTAAGTATCTGTCATTAGTGGCATATTTAAAATTATTATTACAGAAATAAAAAAATTACTTACACCCGTCTTCGAAAAACTCGTATTTAATTTTGTCATATTAAATATTACACCCAAAATATTAATCTACCATATGTGCGTGCGTCATTAAAATAGGTAGTCGAAAAGCACAAAAAGTGTTGGTAATATAAGATGAAAATAAATGATACTGGTTTTTGATTTTTGAGGAACGAGATACGTACATGTAAAAAAACCCTTATCATTAAAAACAAGGGTAAGTGTATTCTTTTTAATACAAGCCTTGTAATATAGTTTACATGCCTGCATATTATTAAACATTATTCTTGTTTCCGTCGTTTTCTTTGTATTTGATGTATTGATATAATATAATGTATATTATATTTTTTTTAAGTTTTTTGTATTATTTTTTTTTTTTTTTTGTTCGCTGGTTAGACATATTGTTATATAAATTGTTTTATATCAATATATCGACTACGGGCGTACAACAGAAACATATTTTGACTTAACTTAACTACAACTGAACATCTATTTAGTTCATTTTTTTGTGATTTTATAATAGGTAATAATAATAATATAACGTTTTATTAGTAAGACGTATTCATTAAAGTTCACCGATAAATGCAACAACATTTCGACTGTTGATATATGAAACCACAAATAGATCAGTAATAGTTATTAAGAATAATCATGAGAAAATTATATTTAACATATAATGATAAATATTTATTTTAGATGTTTATTATTGTTTTGTTTTAGAATAGTGTTCGCATGCATTGCACGTTCCTCCTCCCTTTGAAGCTTTTAGATTAATTAGAATGAATTTACCTTCGTTTAAGATTTTTAAAAAAAAAAAAAAAATCGTGAGAGGAAAGACGTAACGTTACCATAACATCCCCTACCCATTATTTAATGAAATAATTACTTTTTTACATTTTTTTTTTTTTTACCAAAGATAAGAATGTAATCTAGTTTGTTTGATTTAATTTTGTTTTTATATTCTTTATCCGATTATACTTAAAATTGATAATATGAAATACAAATCATCAAAGAACAATAATACAGTTAACTCTTGGTAACTCGAACCTTGATAACTATAAATTTTAGATATCTCAAATAAATAAAATCCCCCTTCAAATAACAATAACATTTAATGTTAAAATAATCTTGTCAAATCAAAACTTAATTGGACAAGTTTTTTTTATGGTAATTATATTTATTATCTCTTTCCAAAACCCTCAAATCAATATCTAGGAAATTAAAAACTTTTTCAGTCAATAAAGTCTAAAAAATAAAATCTCAGAACTGATTTCGATTACGTGAAATAAAAATGAAAACCTACAGACCATAAAAACTTTGGAAAATAACTAAATGGCACCTATGGATCCTCTTTACCTATGTACCCAAAACAGTTTTGGATTAAACTATAGGTTTTAACCATAATTCAGTCATGTCCCTAGTAAGAAGTGAGTTAATGATGAGAAAATTTGATATAACGTCGAAGTTTAATTACGCTACAACAAATATCATGCAAATTCATGCTAATATTAGGCAAAAAAAATTTAAATTTAAAAAAAGCAATTATTTTACTTGTGGGAGAGGAAGTTGAGGTAACGTTACGCCGACCTCACTCACGCTTTTTCTACCTAAATAACTAGTAAATAAGGTAGTAAAAATTCAAAAAAAATATTTGTGTACATTTATGCTAATGGCAAGCTAATTAGTGACAACGTTTTTTGTTTTTATAAAAAGTTTAATAAAGTTGGGATGTTGTGTACGTTTTAAAATCAATTCAAAATATACCTATTTTGGTGATGGACATGTGCTTTAAAATCTACTTTAACTTATGTGTCACCGAAATTAACCCATCGTTAAAACAGTTTCGGTGACGCGGATATCTCTTGTTATACATTATACAACAGGTTACTAATATTTTAATCTTTGTTATACGTCTCATGATAACTTTTGGAATGTTTTTTTTTACATATATTTGTTTAAAAATCAAATGATCGTATTAATTTTAGGGACACATTTATTTTTATATATTTCTGTATAAATCCTTTAATTCACTTATAACCCGTGTTTCGTATTGAAACATCAAGCCTATAAGTTATAACTATTGTTAGATTAAAGCATTAAACCTCGCACTCAATTGTTCTAATCATGACCATTTTGATTATAAGTAAGAGCAATGGCATGAGAAAAATAACATTTATTGTTAATATTTCTATTATATATACAAAGTTGTTTTGCGTTAAATATTTTTTTATTTAATTAAAAGTTATATTATTATTATTAAAAAAATGCTATAGACATTACTAATACTAAGGTGTATCTTAGTTTGTGGCTATAGTTTAACTAATAGTTTACCCCCGATTTAGACGTGAATAGCAATATATACGCATTCTTGTACACATAAAAAAAAATGTAATTTATTGCAGGCGTTTTTTAGTTGATGTCGTGTTATTCTAAATATTATTATTTGAGATCTTCTTTCAAGAAAATTGTATTAATTTGGTAGTAACATTTTGTAGTGCCAAGCATTCATATCCGTGTTTTAATCCAAACCAATCGGGTTATACTCAAAAATGTTTTTGTATTTATTTGTTAAATAATAACAGTGTTATTATAATCATAATTGAATATTTTTCAATATGTTTAAAACAAAATATTGTACTTAGCAGAATATTTTAATTTACATTTTGTATATTTTTTTATTATTATTTCTCTTATCTTGTTATATTTTAGTTACAATGAACGTATAATAGTACAATTTTGAAACTGACTGACGCGTGGATCAGAGTTTCGTTAATTGTTATCAACAAAAACACTTATCATGAACAGAGGAGGAATTTCATGACTTGTATTGATATAAAATACCAATATATATTTGTAGATTAATTGTTACTTTAAGTTACTTTAAGTAAATATTTAAAATTATTCAGAATTAATTGTTTAAAAATAAGATTATGGCTATTTATTTTTTCTACGATTTATAAATAAAAACGAATTGTTTTTGAAACTTTATAATAAGAAGTAATAATGATAACACACATAATTATGATGATTATTATTTGGGGATTAAAAAAAAAAAAAAATGTTAAATTAATTAACTAATGGTTTTTTTTTTTTTATAAGTTTTCAATTATTATAAAATGATTATAATTTACAGCTTCTACATTAATTAGTTACATAATTAATATATATTTTTTTTTGTTTACTCAATTTACGTTTTATGTTTTTTTTTGTGAATTCGTCATATTTGTATGATTGTAATGTTTTACTTTTAGGGGATTAAAAATAATTTATTATTAATATTAAATTTCCATCATCTTTATTATTCATAGTGTACAATATTTTAAATTTCAGTTTTCTCTCCGTTTTAGCACAATAATCACTAAAACACTATAGTCTTAACTATAGAGTAAACGTCAACAAATATTTGCATTCATATATAGATACGTGGGTCATCTGTAGATACACAAAACGATCGTAATCATTTTTGTCTACGATTCGCATCTAAACGGATGTAGTATATGGAAAACGCGAACAGCAATAACAAACAAAGCCTTTGAAACGTTACACTGTGATAATAATAATATGTGAACGTGTAACGTAGTTTTAAAACTTTGGAATGAAAAACGAATCGACGACAATCGCAACGTTGTTCGAATTTATTACTACGTATAAACATGATATTATTATGAATTTGTTGGCGTGCACATACCGAATAATGCGGTAACATACGGAGGGCTCTGTATAACAGGGCTTAACCTCCGTATACCGCGTGTACGACTCACTTTTTACGAAAAAGGATTTTATTATATTATATTATTATTATCGTATACATAATATACACGTTGGATAGACTCTGCTCAGACCGCACAAATGTCCCACGTCGTTCTCTTGAGCCAACATAACCCAATATAATAACGTAGAGATTACTTCACGTGACGTTTTCGGTTTGGCTCAGGGCGTTTTTTCTTCTTTTTTCCTTCGTTGTTCCGTCGCCGCTAATGGCCTAGGAAATAGTAAAAGATTTTGTTACGATAATAATATAACATCGTTATCATTATACGAATTATTATAGTGTTGCGGCTGTGATTGTATATAACGGTTCACGAGATTTGAACGCATTAGATAAATATTGCACCGTAAAACACGCTATTTGTTTTGTGTTAATTTTGATTCGAGCCCTCCCCCTCCCTCGGCCGCGATCACCTTTCCACGGTTGCCGCATAAAAACTATTAAAATGAATTATAACCATGACACGTGTAATTTAACAAGCAAAGTTTATCATTATTAACACCGTTATTAAATAAATCGTTGACGCCTATTAAAACCGTTCTTTTACTTTACGTTTTATATCAATGATGATCAAAAAGACGAAACATAAGAAACCATATTATTATAATATTGTCGGTAGTGATGAAAACGGGATATTTCCATTTAGAAATGTCCATTTCCGAAATTTCTGGTCACTGGAAATTTCCTGAAAAATGTTCATAATAAAAATAAAGAATAAAAATTAATTTTAAAATGAAAAATATTTTTAATTTTTACTATACCAATGTGGCAATGGCCAATACCAATAAATGAATTCAAATTGTATTTTAACAAAAAATATGTAATTTTTAAATTTCATAAATTTCCAAAATTTACTCTATGAAATTTATGGAATTTTACATCACTATTGGTAGGTAAACGGAATATTTAGCTCATCGTCACCACTTTTTTATATTAGTTATTAAAAATTAAGTATCGGATTTAAAACAGTATTTTGTGCGATAAAACAATATAATAATAATAATATGTCTTACACGAAACCGATAATGTGTAATCACTAATATAACCGTTGTTGTAATACACGAGTATTACACCGGAACAATTGGGTTAAAATACAAAACAATATTAAAAACGAAACACTCATTGATTTGATATTAATTATTACTACTATTCAGCTATGTTTAAAATTACGGAATATTTTTTTTTAATGCGTATTAAATCAGTCATATGACATGTGCAGTGGCAGACTTTCGTAGTTTTTCTGGAGGAGGTCTTCTTTAAAAATATTTATTTGTACAAACATAATATTACACATATCATATTTAATATAGATGTGAATTGATGCCAGGTGGCTTTATTTTTAATATTTCAAATAGGTATGTAAAAAACCATGCACAACAAATACATGTATTTAAATTATTTATAACAGATATATGAATAGATATATACATATATTCGTCAGCGGGGGCCCAGTATCACTGGACCTTCGTCCCGTACATCTGCCACTGGAAAATATGTCACTTAGTCGAGGGCCGCGACGATGACATCGTAAAATGCATTTATTTTATAGTAGTCGTTCCATTGAAAACTTTTTATGAAACATGCGCACGCCTATAAATTGTGCGTACGTAATATTTGTTTTTATTTTTAAAAACAATAAAATAGTTTTGACACATCATTTGGCGTCCAAATAATATGTTGGTGTTTCGAAAAAAACTCGCAATATCACCGGCTTACATATTATATTATGTACGTTGTTTTTAAATTTATTGCGTTGAGGAAAACGATTCCGCGGTGGTGGATTTTGAGTGTGGCTTTGCTGAGTTGGGTTTATACGTATATCTGACGCCAACGAATTTCGGAAATTCCTGATAAGAGTAATTTGTAATTTTATATATACGTACATAAAACTATTGGTTACTCGTCCATGAGTAAACGTTTTGGTAACCGAGAACGCGAGGCAAACGGCACCGGGCCGGTACTTTATGCGCAGCATAATTCCACCACAGTCTGGTTCTTTTATAATAATCGATATCGCAGACACAATGTACACCTAGGCGGTTTGTTTATTTTCTTGTGAATAAGTGAACAAATGGACCGTTAAACGAACGGAGATAATGCTGTACAGATTTATTGTAAATAAAGGAACAACAAAATATACCGTTTACACGACTATAATATTATACAAATCGTAGTACTCTAATGATGTACTCGTCAGACTTTAATACTTTACAGCACTTAACAGAACCGCACGAAATGTAAATAGGTATAAATGTATAAAATGGCAACTAGGAAGGTTTTTTTTTCAATGTTAATTATTATTTTTTACCTATTTGAGGTTTATTACGTTTTAGATTTGAATTGTAAAAATAAAAAAATTAACTGAACGATCTTGATTTAAATCAAACCGTTACTGTTCGAAATAAACTGAAAAACGAATACGGGTAAATCTATTATATAAACATAAAATAAATCTGATTGTAAGCGCAAATCATCCAAAAAAAAAACTGAAATGCGTAAAACATGCAATAACGAACAATTTTAATTTTGTAATCTTTGAAAACAATTGTACTGCCGGCTCTACTATTTGTTCCTATCTGTAATATTTGTAACAACTGACGCTACAGAATCGATCGCTTCAGCAGTTAATAGCAATTTGACTGCAAATAGTTTAATAATTATGTACACCTATTATAGGAGAAAATTAATACCACTCGACATTGGAAATATTTATGGCGTTCGTGTATAATACGTTACCGTGGGGAAAAAAAACCATTACCATCGACGGTTTCTACGGGGGGTATAATTAAAATCAATAGCGAGAGGGAAAATTGGAAAAATCTTATTTCCGAGAAGGAGAATGGAAAAAAAAACCGGGACTTCGAACGTCGAATAGTCGTACGTCGATAATAATATGTACAATGTACCTACGCACTAACGTGTAATAAACATAGGGTTTTCCAGACACAATGTTATATCCATATATTATAAATACATAACATATATGATATGCACCCGTACATATGGTTACATCATTATTTTTATTCCTACACACACAACGCGTTATAAATACAGAGGGATTCCGAGGAGCTCATATTAATTCACCCCTATTTTTTTTTTTAATGAATTTATTCAGGTTTTTTTGTTTATTGAAATTCGTAAATATACTATAACACGTCGATTGCTTATGTTTTTTTGCAGTTTTTGTTCAGTGCGTATGTTAAATTTAATTTTGGTACTAAGAAAAAAGTTTTTATATGCATTCAATAACACATTTTAACCATTTTTTCCAATTTTGAGCTTATGAACTTTCACGACGCCAATTGGTGTCATTAGAGTTACTGCATTTTTTTCAGTGCGCATGGACGCCACTTGGTTATTTCCGTTGAATTTTTTTAGAAATACAATGCAAGTATATAAAATTAAATGAAAAATATACAAGTATTAGAAAAATTATAAATAAAATTGATTCCATTTCTTGAGATTTCTCATACTACTTATGTTTGTCTTCCGTGGAGACTTCTTTTTTTTAATGAAAATCTCCAATTTTCTTTTTTTTTTATTAAATATTTAGCTAGTATTTTTTTTTTTTTGAAAATGTTGATGTACCTAATTCAAATTTCGAAACGAGTATAGTTTCTCAGTTATTAAAACATTTGTACAAACTATTGAGGACTGCAGTAGTCTTCAGAGACGGTTTTACAAAAATATAAAACAGCCGATGTAATTTTGGATCTAGTATATTTTATTACGCTCGTTCCGTTTTACGAATTATAGTGATTTTGAATAACTGCATAATATCGAAAAAAAATGGGTTGATAGTGCTCGGCGAATCACTCTGTATGTAGACGCACACGCGGTGAACACGTATGTATTAATATAGTACACGCGTAGGGGATGTTCCCCGTCCACACAACCCTCACCGTAGAGGTAGGTAACCGTTTAATCGCGACGACCCGAGCGGAGTTTTCGTCAAAACCAAATGCGTTATTCTCCACCGACGTCCTGTGAAATAGACGGGGAGAGGGAGAAAGAGCGAGAAATATAGTGAAAAACGCTCACGGAGAAGATATTATTATTATGGTAAAACGACGACGTCTTTTTCTTCACGAGGCTTCTTTACATTTGAGTGGAAAATATGATATAATATCGTATTATTATTACTATTATATATTTGCGTGTGAAATGTTTTATGAGAGGGTGGTGGGGGAGTTGGGGGTACCGATAAAATTGTATCCGTACATTTCAATGAACGCGCGTGTGGTTCACGTGTGTACACCGGAGCGAAAATATTGCACACTCCTCGGCGAGATTATATCGGGAAATCGATATCCCGCCAAAGTTTCGCTTATACCCATGTGTGTGTGTGTGTGTGTGTGTGTTTGGGTTGAGAAAATACGTGTGTATGGTGGTAGAGGGGGGGGGGAGGCGAGCACATTTTCCGCTCTAAAGCGATCACGACTTTACGTAGTGTCGCCCAGATACCGATTCCAGATAAAAAATAATATTTTCTTCGTCCGAGTGATAGTGTACCGAGTACGTAATAATATTAATAACACTACACCTATAGGAGGTACCTACGCGCACGTCGCATGTGTATTTTGCGTATAAATTGTTATGAACAATGCACCTGCACGGTTCACGCGAAAACATACCGTTAATATTAATATCAATGGCTGCATCCGAATTGAATGCAAAAAAAAAAAAAAAATAAAGTCCGAACCGCATGCCATCTCTTACAGGAGTCTGTCCGAATTAGACGCCACGTCTTACAGGAGTTTGTCGCCGCATGTCGTGTACAAGTTTATTTTTCATGTACTTATGTACGATATTATAAGTATTTTTTTTTTTTTGTATTATTATAATATTAAAAAAAAAAAATTAACAAATAGTATTTAAAAAGTAGTTGCAGTCATCATTAAAAAAAGATAAACTTTATGTATTATTTATGAATAAATATTAAAATGTCGAGTAATTTATTTTTCATTTTTTGAAAAATTAGAAAAGTGTGACAAAAAGGTGATAAGTGGATACCGTTATGTCGTACAGTAGATGTTGAGTGGGGATTATTATTGTAATGAAAAATTAGAAAAATTAAAAAATAAATTAAGTTATGCACATAAGTATCTAGATGAGACGTGGCATGCAATTCGGACCTTTATAAGAGGTGGTATGCAATTTGGACGTTCCAATTTATATTTATTTTTTTGGCACGCAATTTGGAGGCACCCATATTAGTTCAACTGGACGATCTCCGATTGAAATTATTGTGTTTTCGGGAAAGTGATAGGATGGGGGAGGGGTGAAGTACACATTTGGAAAAAATTTCAATTTTTTTCAACAAATTCAAATATTTACTTTCTTTTTTTTTGAAAAATGTTTACACAAAAGTTTTTTCAGATTACAAAATTGACAATGTTAGAATGAGTCGAAACTTACGAATAATCTGTGTTCAACAGGTTCAGACCATGTGATTTTGTTTTTGAGATATCATCAATACTGTTAAATTACTATTTGTATACACAGATAAGACGTAAAAACCTATATGAATGAAATTATAGTAAATTACTAAAACAAGGAAGTGATTAAAATAGATTATTCGTAAATTTCAACTTCATACAACTACGTCAAAAACTTTTCAAACAACAATTGCTTAAAAAAACGGTGTATTGAATTTGTAGAAAAAAATTGTTTTAGCTATTTAAAATAAAAAGTATATTTTGAAATTTTCATATAGAAAGTATAAATCTAGGTATTTGGTGAAAATATCTAGTCTCTTTGGTTATTATATTTTGGATTTAAAAAAAAAAAATCAAAATTTGTTTTATACAAAACTATAGAATTGAGTAAATATTACAAGTTTTCTTCCGATTATTTTTGAAAATTACTAGGAAACGTCTACTTTTGACCTTTTCAAAGTATAAACTTGATACAATTTTATTTACTAAAACACATATAATATTGAAGATCGAAGCATTTTTCTAATATAATGTGTTTTAGAAACACATACACGTCAGCCTAAATAGTAATAGACACAATTCTAAAAAAAAATGAATTGTAATATATTCATTGTTCCACTAATATTCAACTATAATCTTAAAAACCATTATGAAACATTTTTTCTGAAAAATAAACGTTTTTATTTTATTTAAAATGTTATCATTTAAATGCCTGTAACTACCTCTTTCAAAAGGGTAGCCATGCAAATGAATCATTCTATATCATATATGTATATTATGTTACTTGCAATATCGTTGCATAAATACATAATAATTAGGACAGGACCCTTTTTGGTAATTCTGTAATAACATTTTTTGTTTTTTTTTTTTTTATCACCAGTATAAAATTTTTAAGTTTTGTTGAGGACTTAATGTCGATTTGTCTTGATGATATACGATTAAAATCATACTGTGTTTAATGACTATTTATTAGACACTTACAATGAAGAAAGCATATTACTTCCTTTTATTTGGCAATTAAGATTTTCTGATTTGACAACAACAACAAATGA
Source organism: Pentalonia nigronervosa (assembly GCA_014851325.1). Taxonomy (NCBI): domain Eukaryota; kingdom Metazoa; phylum Arthropoda; class Insecta; order Hemiptera; family Aphididae; genus Pentalonia; species Pentalonia nigronervosa. The sequence continues at coordinate 268,756 of JACXSJ010000477.1, read as the reverse complement.
GTGAGAGTTTTTCTATTCACATTTTAATCAATGTTTTTACAAAGACTCTTCTTCAATTATGTAATGGTTAATTATTATAAATGAAATTCTAATAAAAACGTATATAGAATTTTGAAGTGTTCACATCTCAAAATATCCAAAAAAATTGACGAGTCCGAAATCGTCGGGACAAAAAATTTTTCAATGATACAAAATATCGAAGAAGCAAAATTGTATGCGTATGGAATTTTTTATTTGCATGTGCTACAACTATAAAAAAGAAAATTAAATAAAACGCTATTATACTTATTTATTTGTAAAAAAATATACGTATAAAAATTCTATTGTGTGTCTAAATTATTTGACTGTAATTGATAAAAAAAAATTCACATGTCCTATATGGATTCATTAATTAATGACTTATTTTATTTTATATTTTGGATTCTGAGCGGAGTAAGGAATGTATTAATTTTACAATGATGGTTGTTTTTTTTTATTTACATTTTAAGGCAGTAAAATTGCTTCGATTTTCTTCATCAGTATCTTTTTTGATAGGAAAATGAATCTAGTTACTACTTTAGGGAGTTAAAAGTAAATAATTTTTTTATTATTAATAGTAAATTGAATTATTTTAATAGCCATAATATCTTAAAACATACTATGTTATATATACTGGCAGATGACCGTCTTCGCTCAGAATTGTTTTTCGTGTACAACAATTTTCTATCGTTGAATTCAAATTTGACAAATCCTTTATAGCGACCCCACTCGACATTCATTATATAGTAGAACGGTGCCTACTTACTGACTTTTTTTTCATCATAAACATTATAAATATGATGAAAAAAAAAAGCATAATTAAATAGTTTGTATCATAAACGTCGGGTCTTTTAAATTAAAAATCTTACGTTTATGAACAAAACAGTGTTCACTGGCCGAAAAGTATGTCACAGTCTTGGGTATACACAACTTATTCATAAACATTTGCGGGTTGAGATTCTGTCGGATTTCATCTCGTCGTCGTCGTTATCGATGCGTAGAGATAGTGTAAAGAGAACATTTTCGTAAGGGACGAGATTTTGGTCATAATATATTTTTATAATAGTTGTCGTGAGCTCAGCAGATGTATAATATTATAGACTATTATTATTTTAGATATGCATAGGTATCGTGTGTACCTGCTCCGCGGACGGGGTGGAAGAATTATATCCGTAAAAATAACGATCCGCCGCCGCCGCAGTGCCTTACGGCGGAAATCGGTTTCCTAGTCCGTACAGAACTGTGTGCACATCGCACTATATTATTTTATATCGTAATATTATTATTATTATTATTATTATTATTGCATGCACAACTCGCGAGGGTTGTTATTTATTTCTTTAATAGTGATCACGCCCGTGGGGGCAATAGAGAACAGCGTATTATGATACACATTGATATACCTAATACATATTACTGTGTCGATATTGGCACCGAACCATTAAAATATTATTTTGGTATAATAATATGGTGTACTATTACGATATTTACCTTAACTATATATATATACCTTATATATACATATTATACACATATAATATTATCATCTAATGGGTTTGCTAGAATTTCCACAGAAGATAGTACATATAACTGTTTTTTTAAGTCAAGAATATCGGCTGATTGTGATTTATCGTAGTGTTAATAAAAATAATACAGTAATACCTTCTTACAACGGATAATAGCTCGGTACCAAGTGATTTTTCTGTCATAAAGAAGTTTCCGTTTTAGGGAGACTAAACTATATAAGATATAGATAGTTTGTACGAGACTGTTGTTATTTTCCATTGTAAGGAGATTTCCGTCTTGTAGGGGGTCCGTTATAAGGAAGTTTTACTGTATGTTGTTTTCAGTATATTTTCGTTCATACCTTGACAAGTGATTCGTCTTTCGCAATCAGTAGTTCAATGTTAAAATAATTATATTATTGAGTAGGTATATTGTTTCTATGTTTTTAAGTGCTATATGTTATTAAGTATTGAAAATACTTGTGTATTTTACGATGAAGATGCACGTCAAACAAATAGCTTGTAGAGGACTACGATGCATAAATTATGTTGGAGTGATGAATCTATTACGATGGATAGAGACTTTCAAATAAACGTTTAAGTGAACCGTACAAAATAAAAGTTAAGAATGTTTGAAATGTGTACCGTACGCATGCCGTAGTCTGACGGCCAAACTGCATAAGTTTACAGATTGGCGGATAGAGTTGTAACCGTGAGGTGGGCAGGGACCAGGGGTTCCTATGGATATAGTCAGAAAACGAGGCAGCAAAGCATCAGCTAGCATGTGTGTGTAAAACTTTCTCAATCGATTAAGAATCCGTTGTTGAAGGGTCTCACTGATCAGATCCATACTCTTCGAGTAGACAGCTCTAAGAGCAGAGAGACACTTTAATGTAAACTTTCAAGTTAAAACTTGGAATATGAAATACTTTTGCTGACGTATGTACATCGTGCGCGATGTGATTTCTACGAAAAACGAAAACCTAGGTGTACCACCGAGCTTTGAGGTAAGAGACAATTATTATAATATTATAATTATTAGGCATAACGGAATGAGAACTTAACTACTATCATGGCATACATATTGGTTACCTTCTGATTTATCGCGATAAAGTCGAGAATTTCCGGCCACGAGAGTGAATGCTTTTTGTTCGCTAGTATTATTAGGACAAAACATTGGTGGCTTGAACTTGTTTGCCCTTGAATTACATTTAATATTTTTACACTGAATTACACCACCCACCCTAAAAAAATTTCAAGTAGTGAATTCTCAGGTCGTAAGTGCTTAAATAAGGGGTTCTTAATTGGTATATACATAAAAAAAAGGTACAGTAAATCACGGAAGCAAAAATTCAAGCAATAAGTAAAAACTATTTTCGTAATAACCTATAACGTTATTGATGAAAGAATTAATAAATTCAATATTTCTATTCAATTCTTTACCATGATTTAGCTTAATTTACAATTTGTCTGTTACTGTACGACTTATGTTGAGTACACGTGTATAACCATTATATTTATAATTTAATTATCAACCTTTAAAAATTGTTCAAATTAGATTTTCCATCCAGATAGGACATCACCCATATTTTTGTGAATTATCTTATTAATTCAAATATACTTCCTTAGAGCCGCCACTAAGCCAACGACTATAAAGATCAATGCATCAATCCAAAGTAGGTAGGTATATATATGGTACGGTCAAAGTAGGAAATCAATCGTATTACGATGTCCGGGCACAATGCACCAACATTTTGGGAAATGCAAAAATAGTCATTTTAATATTACAATTTTTCATACATTAACCGAAAAAGTGTACGCTACCCGGAGGATTTATGTGGGCAAACTGAATTAAATACAGCGCACTGCTCATATTTATATTGAATGGTATTCATACGTAACAAATACCAATACCTATTATAACATAATATATTGATGATATTGTATTAATTGTTGGATACCACAACATACGAGGTACTTATCTAATTTAGGAACAAATATGCTTGCATTTATTATTATGTAATATAACATTTCATTATATAATTAATAAAATAAAATTATTAAAATGATTATAATTTAATAACAAATAATATCAATTTTGATACTCACACACCAAAACATACATAGAAACAAAAAAGCAGCTAAAGAAGGTGCTACTAATAATAATACTCCAAAAATAGAACTCTCATCTCTTATGGACATAATCATGTGCACCCTAGAAAAGAGCAACAAAGCGCACCAACTACTATGTGATTAGGAATCTAATAACAAACTTCACCAAATTAAGGCACTTTTGACTTCAAATCCGTATCCTACATCTTGTACAAAATGAGAACAATCAATATGGTCACGTATAAAAATTGGCCACATAAACGTCACTCACGTACACTTAATGAAAAAAAAAACCAAGAACCGTATGTGAATTCTGCAACATATCTCTAATATCTATAAAACACATCTCCTCCTTGAATGCCTGTGTTTAACCGAAGAGAGAAAAAATTTTCCACAGCCAATGAACCTAGAAGATATTGTATCTATATACAATTTTAATTTGTCAATGTATTTCTTTAAAAAAAACCAAGTTGTATTATCCAATTTAAATACTCTACAAATGCCATTATATCACTATTAATACTTTTACTTCTTTATATGATCATTACGATGAATCTATATATTATGTTAATGTAATGCAAACAATTTTTTCCCGGCTAATGACTTTAGTGTTGAAGCCATATTAATAATAATAAATTAAAAATATCAATTTTATTCGTGTCAAACCATCTTTAGATAATAGTATATGTCATTCATACTAGGTACCTAACAATGATTCAACGGATGTATTTAAAAACTATTAATATCTAGTTTAATAATATTTGAGGCGTTCATTTTTAAGTTTTTTTTTATATTTATTTAAGTGCCCAGTAAGATGTGTGTAATTTTCAATATTTTATCTACAACGCCCAAATCATTTGGACACTGTATACAATGCCCAGGTAACGTAATCTTTTTCTTACTTTTCCCTCAAAAATCCAGCATTGTGATAAAAATATGCCCTTTTCCTACTTTTCCTGTGACATATTTTATACGTATCTACGTCATGATTCAAATAGACTATTGGGACGTAACAAAAAATTTTAATCGGTTTACCTAAGCCGATAAAGTTTTATTACCGCTCTAGTAAAGTATAAAATATAAGCTCTCCGGTCGTGTGTATTATAATATGTTTTTTGCAACTAATATATTTTGTATTCGGTTAAACATTGTAAGCATGGGTAGCACACAATAATATAATATATAGTTTTGGTAGTATGTCTTTTAAACTGCAGGTGTTGTCAATCTTATAAATAGATACGATGTGGATTGAAACTGACTTTTCTAATTTAAATGTTGTCATGTAGGTACATATTATATTATAGTTTATTACTAAAAAGAAAGGTCACGTTTTGACATCTTATCCCATCCCTTCTTATATTATAAAAAATGAAACGCTAGTATGTTTGCATATGAAATATCATTTGCATATCAGTATTTGCATATCAGTGCGTAAAACTCTAAAGAATTTATACATTATTTTTCAAGATTATTAAATTTATTACTATTGCAGCATGATCACGCTGATTAATGATTATTATATTGGTATCGAAATCAATTCTATTTAAAACTGATATAATATTCAAGTGTAAACAGTTTGATCATGATTATATTATATTATATGATATTATTATGCTTCCCCTATATTCAAAGATCCTGTTTATTGAATAAATAAGTTAATTATACTGCTATAGTATCTAACATTATAATATATAAATGTAAACGAGTAGGAGATTTATCGATTTCTTTACTCACTCGGAACAAAATATTATTATTTTATTGTTTGTTATTTGTGTACGAAATTAAGTTATTTGTCAGGAATAAATAAAAAAAAAAAAGTAGTATCATCGTTATCATCGGATATTATTTATATTATAATAATATGAAATAATGGACGAATGCTATTTTTGCCGATAACGGGTTTCAGACGAACGTAATTTAATATCTTTATTATTATTACGCTTGTGTTCATTAAATATCGACATTGAGCAGTTTTCAGAAAAGTAAATTGCTATCTGAGTAATATAATATGCTAGGCTGTGCTACATAATGTATACCTATGTAGAATACTTCCTATACAATATTGTACACAGATACCCATAATATTATACCTGATGTACTTATATGTAGGTATATTATGATATCGATCGGAAGCCAAATTGCTTTCAACGCGTTTCAGTTTTGTGATCACTCGACAATTAGGTAGGCGTCTAAATAAATTAACATCAGATTTATATTAAGTCGATAGAAACGGGATAATATGTGAAAATCTGAAAACGACTCACATAATTTATTCTAGTGCTTAGATTGGGAAAAAATCAGAAGGGAGACACAAAAGTATAAAAAAAAATGTGCATACCTGATCATATTTAAATGTCTTATTGATTAGAATGTAATTATAATGAGTACGCATAAATATTTTCTAAAAATAAGAGGGATTTCGTCTCTCCTCAATTCAAGCACGGGTTTAAGTCTGAACGCGCTCTCTCCGTCACGTTTATATTATGTATAAACAGGGAAATACCCTACAAACGTCGAGTACCATGATAATATCATATTATTAGTGAGTGGAATGGAAAAACTATTTTGCGGTTAGCAAACGAGGGACTTTAGGGAGTAGTTTTAGTTAATCGATAAGTATCGTTTCGTAATTAAGTTGTTACTTCAAAAAGCAATATACGCATTCTCCCTACAAACATTTTGTCCCACAAAACCTGCAGTATTTCAACACGTCGGATGACTGACAATCTCATAAAACTTGCAACGTATTATGCTGACAGGTATTGGGGGAGGAGGAGAGTGAAAAAATATTATGGTAAACGGTAGTAGTGCATAATATTATAATAATATAAGTAGGTAACATCGTGGCTTTAACGATTAAATGATACGGTAATCGTAGAACGACCATAATCGCCAAAACGAAATAAATCTAGATTTCCTATTCCGTTATCAAACACAAGGTCCGGTGGTGTATTTGGAGGGGGGAATTAAAAAGATATATCTCCATCTTGATCTTTCTTTTAATATATGTACATAGTTTTAGTTTTGTTTTCATCGCTTTATATTACTATTATTATAGATAGATAATAAAAATAAATGCATAATAAAATGATTTTATTTTAGCAGTGCAAGTTGATTAGACTTGCAATGCTATCCATCTGCGACCACTTAAAATTGGACGTCAAAGAAATAATTGCCGAAATTACCAATAATCCTATGTTTTGTCTCATCGTTTAATTCATATTAATTGTAAATGTATGAAAACTAAAGGTTTATGTACAGATTTATATGTTGTGTACATATTAAACATCGATCATATCTACTATACCTATATGCATTTCGAATGGGAGGGAGAACATTTTTTAGTCACATATCTCCCCCCTTGAAAAATTCTAAACACGCCACTGACGAGATCGTTCTCAAAAACTGTGTACGAAAAACGCTCGGATTCACCCTGTACAGTAAAACTATTTAAAATATAACTGCGACGCATGTGCTAAAGCGCCGGGGGGGGGGAGCTGTAGTTGACCGGTCTAATGAGGAACTCTGCACATTGTATTAAGGGTGTGCGATATTGAAACCATCGCGGTTGCTGCTGTATACCACTCGTATAACAATAATAATTACAATACACGAGTGGTACATTAATATGCATAAATCAGGTCGGCCGACAGTTTTCAACTAATACGTTACAATTATTATTATTATTAAAGTTCAACGGTACGATTATTTATCGTTTTAAAACGGCGGCGGTGATGATTTGCGTCCTATCGGGCGTAAAATACGTATCATACGCGTTAATTATTACAATATTTATGGTAACATGTGTACACAAAATTAATACGGCCTGTTTAAGTATTGTTTAGAGTTTTTATGAAAAATATATTTTTTTTTGCAATATGCTTGTTGCAATATTCATTTCATCCATATTATTATTAAGTCCGTTTGCCGAAAATAAACCGATAAAAGTAATATTATGGCGCGAATGGGGTCAAATGTTCGGACGTCAAGTGTAGTCGAAGTTTTATATTATTTATATTGAGATAACAAGACTGAAATAATAACATTGTAATAATATGAAAATCTTATAAGTAGGAGCCGAAATCTTTTTCAAGTTATTTACGTTTGAGATAAAGCCATTGTACCGTGTAATTATTAATTATTATAAAACACATAACATTATAATTATGTTGCGTTGTAATGTTTATTCAACTCCAAACATGTTTCAATTGTATTAAACAATATTCATAAAAAGTAGTATTATCAAGAGGCACACGCATATTATTGAATTGTATTTAAAGTTTTTTTTTTAAATCTTTAACATTGATAAATATACGTATTATTATATAATATAATAGTGTATAATATAAAAGTCGTAAGATTTTATCATTGATTTCTGTAACATATTTAAAATCAAAAATATTGGCCAAACGGCATTGCCACTGCAGCACATGTCCACATCGATAAAATAATTATTTGCCATTTACGGTTGTAGAAAAAATAAGTGTGCCAAAATGAATTAGTTATTTAAAACGATGTTATATCAACAGCTACCTATCTACTGTCGTCAAATCGTAATAGATTTTCTTTTTCAAAACAATACGTATACTTTTTTATTTATTATTTTTTTGGGTGTCCATCGATATTTTCAAAACTCGGTGCCTATATTTTACTTGTTAATACTCTATTAATAGCCATCGCTATACATGAATTTTGTAGTGAAAAAATGCTGACATTATCACAGACGCATACGATAAAATAAATTGTTTCGAACAAGTTTAAAATGGATACGTCGTCGAGAACTTTTAGTTTAAAAAACTGACAGTCTCTTTGCGATAATAAAATACACGATACCGCAACGATTAGATGAGGATGGAGGTAAAAAGTCCGACCGGACTTTCGCAATTTCCGAACGAAAACTCTCACCGAGTGATTATCGCTAACCAGATTTTTTTAATGACAATTCGTTAGAGAACAAACGAAAACAATAAACACATTGTGTATACTGTGCGACGTTATCATTTTTTTTTTTTTTAATTTGTCTAGGTAGGTACACAACACATAATAAGCGTACCTATGTATAAAGAAGTAATGATTATTTTGAAACCGTCAAAGACTATAATAATTAGAACTCGCTTTGTTTTATTTGACGACAACCCGTGTTCTGATTTCATAATACACTAAAGGAGATATCATGTCCGTTTCGACATTACAATATTTCGGTGAACTAGTTACGTCACGTACACAATGTGAGTTTAGATGAGATGTGCGAACATAGACGCAACTAGACCTATATTTTGAGGAGGCGCTAAAATTATGTATACCTATCTCACTAACCTGTGGATTTACAAAGTACTTAAATAATTGTCTAATTATAAAAATATATTTTTGTATAATTTTTTTGAATATTTTTTTTTTTAATAAAAACTTAAATAAAAAAAATCCTATACAAAATAATGAAACCGCTGTTTTCTCATATTATTTTTGGTATTTTTTAACGGGGGCTATGGGGTGTTAACACAGAGTTTGGGGGTACTTTAGGATCCCCCTAATTGCGCCAGTGTGCGAAGTACGCCAATTAGGGCGTACGGAAAATGAAATAATAATTGTGATACACTTCTCAGCTTTTATACCTGGTTTTAAAGCTGCTACCGTGCTATAAATATTTGTCGGTAATGCGTCAGAAACATTTCGAGAAAAATATTCCGTTTTTACATAGTATATAATTGGTTAAAATAATAATATTGTTTAGAATAAACGTAAGACGCGTCTCACCGTTGGAAGGCGAGTCGAGACCACCAACCGCCCCGTATAACACGCAATAGGTCACCGACACGAAACCGTACTACAATGGTTTTGAAACGGATTTGTTTAATTTGGATCTGGCGAATTGTCTTTTTGCGTACACAGTCTGCAAAACAACATTGCGGGCGAATTAATTCGGATCCGTTCTGCTGTGCGCGGGCTGATTACTGCGAAGGTTCACGACATTTGCTAATTATCATATTCGGAGAGCCGTCTTATCGGGACGGTTATACGGACCGTTCTGTGGAAACTAATTATTTTGGACAGGCGTCAAAAAACTTTTTGCAGGACTCGCGCTAAAAATATAGATAAGGAACTGCACGAGATGAATAACATGACATATAATAGTTTTACGACACGCGCCGAGTATAATATATTATAAACTGCCGACGACGGTAATGAATACAATAATAATAATTGTCAAAATTTTGACGTGATTTCGTCGATGTTTTGATACTATCTCCTCCCTTTTTAACTTTGATAAACATAATGCACGTAGGTACCACGATTCGATAAAATATTGTTACGTGGTCGGGGAAACCTTGTCACGATATTAGTTATCCAGGGAAGGTATTCTATTCCTTATGGATAAGTTTTCCGTAGCTGGAACACTCGTGCATAAGGTTTTTATCAATAAAAGACACGTTTGGTTTGTATATCTAGAATAATTATTATATTTTAAAAAGTGTTTTATTGTTCCAGAAGATGACTGTTAATATGTATTACTATTTATATATGGTGTGTGTTAATATTATTGTATCGGTCAGCAGTTGATCGTACACAATGTCGAGTTTATATATAAAATACATATAAGTGTCAGTCATGTAGTATACTTATAATTGTTACAATATCTTAAAGTCGCCTAATATGACGCGTTATAGTATAATATACGAATTGCAGATGTTTCATTTCAAAAAATTACATTTTAAATTTTGGTTTACAGTAGTCATAGCTATTATAACGAATCGACAACAAGAGGTTTCCGATTATATTTTGCGTGATTTGTTTGACGAAACGGCAGTTTATACCAACGACTCTAACCACGCAGGGTCACGTGAGATTGTATATTATTTGTTTCATGAAAATCGGTCCAGCGATTTACGTTTTAACGGAGAACGTGGGGACATAATATTCATACCCAACCGAGTTTGTAAAGTGGCACACAATATGTGAACTGCTGTTAAACATATAATCCCCCTTTGTGGCACGTACCAGGATAAAAAATGATCAAAGCTTTATTTTGAATTTTTTTTTTCTTGAACATGATTTTTTCTTTGAAAATTGTATTAATAATAATATGGATTTCTTGACTTTCTATTTTATTCCGCGGAACACAATACAAACATCCGTCAATCAATAAACTTAACATACATTTTTTTTAAAGATAAACATGGTAAAATAGCTGTTAAAAAATTGTTCTGAAAGCTCAAATATTTAAATTCGAACATACATTATGCGATATAAATAACAATTCATAAATTATAATAATTACTATTTATTTTTTCAATTGATTTTTTTAAACTTTGGCTACATTGGTCATTAGTTATTTACAATGTTTTTCTTAATATAGTTTTTAAATAATATCATTCAGATTAGTTCCTTTTAGAAAATATAATAATTTTTGGTTGGTTGGTCTACTAATTTATTAAAGACCTAAAATGTGATATCATTAATGTGCTCAATAGGTTTTTAGTGATCAACTTTTCCACGTGAACTAGTATTAAAAAAGCAAGTATAATGTGATTTCTTATTTTTAAATTATTAACTGTCTAACGTTTCATTATTAGTCTGTAAAATATTAAATTATAAACATAAGTTATAATATTAAGTAAATATCTATAAATTGTAATAGGTACCTAATATACAAATATAAAATGATAATATCTTGATTGTGTGATAATTATTAATATATTAATGATTGGATATAAATATCGTTCTAGAAATTAAAATTCCCTTATTAGATTTAGAACAATTATTTAACGTCGAACTCGTGATTAACTGGTTTAATATTGTGCAATGTAAATGTAATATTCACCACGTATGATGTTAGTCCACTAATTAATATATTGTCCATATGTTAGTGGACTGGTAACTTATTATTCAAATAAAAATAGTTTTATATATTTGGTATTCCTCAAATTTTTCTAGTTTAAAGCGAAACAGAAAATAACGTAAACAAATAATGTAATCAGTTTTATATTAATAAAAATGAGTACATAATACATAACTTCTGGTCGGATTCTATCGCGGACTAACCAAATTTGACACCGGTTTAACGTAATACTGTTGTTCCGTATTATTTAAATGCAATCATTGACGGACATAAAAGAAAATTAAAGATATTGAAAATGTAAATTACATTTCACAAGTCTTTTAAGCATTTGAAAGGATTCTGGACGTCATGAATTCTAATCCCGTTTGGTATATAAAATACAATTAACTTCAATCTGGCATTTTGTATGTGCACTAAAACGGAACGTTAAAGTTTAAGTCGTTTAATTTTATATCGGATCTACGTTTTCCGATGTTATTCGACATTCTTTCTTTCGGAGATACTAATAATAATAATATATCAAAAATTTTAAACTATAATTTTGTATACCTGCACAAATTAAGGTGTAATACATAGTATTATAATATATACAAAATATATTCTTACAGATATCATATTATATTAAAAGTAAATTATAACTCATGATACGAGTCCGTGGATGTGTGACTATTTGGGATTTTCGGTGACGGGTTGTGACCCACCCCGTGACCCCGTCCATGCATGCGATTGATCACTTTTAAATATTAAGATCAATACATTTATTATGGATTACAAAGGAGAACGACAAAAATGACAAACTAATACGATCTAAATTACTGTCCACGTGGTATTATAAGATAACATATTAGAACTAGCTGGTATATAACATAGGAAATACTATAAAGACGGAACTATTAGTAAATAGTTGTTTTGTGTACAAATATGTCACTTTGCGTTTCATAGAGTATGTTCAACGATCGAGACATCGGGTCATTATATTGTTTTTGTTATTACCGCAATATTTTCAACTCTGGTACCTACTTATCACGACGATTTGATTGTCATTCACATCTGGTCGAAAGGAAGTGCACGAACCTTGGGCTTTTCGTTCTTGTGTTTGCGGACATTCTGCCAGTTTCAGATAAACCATGGCGTGTGAGGTTAGGTACACGGTGTATGAGTCCACCGGCGAAGGCATTAAAAATAATTATTACACAGAGATCACTGTAATATGTCATGCGTAATCATTTTCACGAACTGAGGACAGCGAGTCCTGTGGAAACGACTTCATATTACTTATTTATTGTCATATCAGTCGTCAATCGAAAATATGCTAGGTAGATGATAAATAGCTAACGCGCTTATTATAAGCAAAGCGCCGTTAACAAAACCAATCACAAAGTACTTCGGTTTGATTTCTTTTTCGCGACAATCTATATTTTAATTATAACTTACTTACTTTACCGTATTTTTTAGAATCATTAAAATCCATGGAACGGTTGGTGCTGTTCGTCGGAAATACGGTTAGACGGTGTGCAAAAAGTCACATTTTGCGATTTGGAATGAAACAAGAACTAAAAAGAAAAATAATGTGCTGTTTTTTTTTTTTTTTTTTTAATATTATTCCGGTTTAATAACAAATAAGTGAATTAGTGATA
>JACXSJ010000477.1:205554-255547 GCA_014851325.1 Pentalonia nigronervosa | reverse complement strand
TAGTGTGTTAATTAAAACAGCATTCCGCTGCCCGCATTCAGCTGTTTCACTCGTACGTTTCTTCATTTTGATAATAACGTGAGTACTGAGCGTTATAATAATAGAAGAACGGACGTCTGTGAACCTATTGAACATTTTATAAAAAAAAATACATAGTTATGAATTACAATAATGAATCATGCACAGTATTTCCGTTTCGTTAACGAGGACGACGCGACGGTCAACACTGCTCTCGTACAAACAACTTAACTGTGAATCAAATCGGACGGCTTGTCAGTGTTTGGATTTATAATACGTATTTACTGTTTTTTTTTCAGAGTCATCACTTTTTTATGTTTCCTTCTGTTTCTATGAAAAGAGATATTATAGTAGTATCTTTTCATCTTGGAATTACTTCAATGCATTTTGTAGTTTTCGATATACTAAGGCATAAGAGTGGTAAACAATAATGTATTTTGTTTTGTGATTATTAATTGTTATTATTAATTAATTATTGTTGCTATCAGTAAGTAGTAGTAAACAACTTTATATATTGTATTTACTTCGAAAACATCACTCCCGACGTTTGAGTTTGAAAGAATAAAGTTAAGTAGGACTCATAATTATTATCATTTATTTGTATAATATAGGTACCTACTCTTTGAGTCAACATTTTAAGAACAGTATTATAATAACCGAATTTTTTTAGTGAGTGAACTGATACCTAATTTCATAACTAGGGCTAGGAATTTAATGCCCTAATAAACAATTGTAAGCAATAAGAATTCAAATAATACATTTAAAAAATTCACTTCATTTTTTGAAAATTTAAACAACTTTAAAACTAAAAAATATTTTTGTAAAAAAAAGTTTTGCAATTTCAAGTCTTCTTCTGGGTTTTTAATCTGGAAAAAATAATTATTCACATTTAATTTGCGGTTGCTACTTGTTATCTCGATTTGTACGTAATTTTAGATCTGTTTGAAAAATAACGATTTAAAATTAATAATATTCAATTAGGTAAAAAGCTTGTAAGAACATTACAAAATTTATATTTAAAATTTAAAATTTTAAAAAAAAAAGTTTTTAGTATTAAATGTTCTAAAAACTCTAAAAATATAAAACAATTATCTTAATTAGCTCTATTCATAATAATTTTTATAATAATCTTACTTAAAATATAAATTAAAAACCATACTAAAATTACAAGAAAGAATTTCACTTAAAATTTAAAAAAATTCATATGGAGCGGAAAAATGGGTTTGACGACCTGTAATTTTTCTGTTATTAACAAAAACATTGAAGAACAGGATATAATTTTGTAAAACTTATCGGTTATGACGGTCGTCGGAAAATCCAGTAATTATCAAATTGCAATAACAAATAGTGAAAACAAGCAAGGTTACGCCAGTGTAATGCATATATCAAACAAATAAATATACTAAGCAAACACGATACAAAACTTTTAATGTATTTAAATATAAATTATTATCAAATTCAAAAGTTTTATATGACACATGACAGACGAATACAATACGTGATCCGCCTTATAGTTATATAACATAATAGTAAAAACAACGTTGCTCATTATCCTTGAACGATTCCTTCTTTCCGAATATAATTCCTCACCGAATAATATTTTGTACCTACTTTAACGCAATTAAACTGACAAATTCAGTACAAAAAAATGTAGTTAATTAAATAATTTTTTCAATGTGAAAACCCCATCGCGGTCACATAATATGATACTGTGTTTTTAGTAGATGGATTATAATAACGAACAACCCCGACGAAACCCATAAATTAGTTCAAATTCTACATATTAGATGGTTATTCGTATCTCACGACAACCGGGCAGAGATTTATTTACACAGCTCTATGAATATTGAAATTCAATCGAATGTTTTTTTGAACCTATTATTATATTAGTCTGTTTTAACAATTTTCAGTTGTAATACGAGAAATCGAAATTTTACCACATGCTATAATTAATAAGCATTTACACACACTCATACGATAATATTTTATTCTATTAAGCCCTCGACAACTATGGAACATTAGTTACTTGTTGGTTTTTTAGTAGGTTTATTATATTAGGGTAGTGTATGGTTGGTTGGAACATATATTATTTGTGGCGAAGATTTGTTACTAGAATCCGGGTGGTGGTCACCCATCCGGGAACTAGTAGCAACGGTTGATGCTTGACTTCAGAACTGAAGTCAACCATCGTGACACACCAGGCTACATACGATAATATGTATATTTTATCATATGTGCATATAATATTTGTATGATAAAATAATATAAAATAATATTATAAATAATAATATACAAAGTCGCGGTTGTTGATCGAGTATATTATTATTTATTACTTTTTGATATAATGGTAATTCAAAAACCACTTTTAAAGTTTCAATTAAAAGCTATTGTTAGATTTTCAACATCATATTTTTATAGTTTTGTGTTTCGTATAAAATTAAATGTTTACAGTTCAACAATATTGTTCATTAAAAAAAAAATAAACACATGAAATAAAATAAAACATTTATAAATATGATATATTTGAATTGTCCACTTTTCAATTCAGTTTAACCCCTAAAAAGGCCTCATTGTTTATAAATTGATGCATTGATGTCGGATATACATTTAAAAAATCGGTTTTTTTCTGATTGTTGTATAGTTATTCAAAATTCAGTGAAGTGTGTTGTTGGTTTTTCTTTGTGGCATTGACCTTAGAAAAAAATTTATTCATTTTCATGGCCATTATGCATAACTAATTGATTACAAATTTGTAGGACTGATCGACAAAACAATGCAGGTAATTCTTTTTGAAGTGCTAAATTAATTTTGTTTTGCAAAAATCTTACTTCTTATTTTATATTTGTAAATGTGTAAATGTCTTATCATTATTATTATCGGGCATCAACCATTATTTTTAGTTTGAATTACTGAAGTAGAATATTTTTCTAAAAAAGATGATATAAAAGTTCTACTATAATTTAAATAATGAATGCTTATATGGTTTGATCAATTTTATATATTTATACAACACCAAAATTATAGAATAATTTTCTGCTTCGAATTGAAATAAAAAATTTAATTGAACATTAACAAAAATTAAAGACTTTGTAAGACTAAAATAATAACACTTAAAATACGAGTATTTCATAACAAGAATTCAATTCTTACCAATTTTTTAAAAAAAATGTTTTAGTGTTATAATGAGGAAACGGATTTTAATTTAATATAAAATTAAAAATATTTAAATATTTATTTGTTTATTACTTAATAAATATTTAAATTGAAAATAAGATGAAATTTAATATGAATAATATATAATATATAATACATATTAAAAATCTTAGGAAACAATTAGAAATAACATCAATTTTTAATTTTCAAATTTAAAATGACAGCAATTCCATCTTAGCTTTGTTTTATAATGACTAAATGACCTATCCACATCGACGGAAGTGATAGGTGCATATTTCATACAGTCATACATGTTAATTATTTTACATTGTACCCGATTTCTGAATTGTTTTTTGGGGTTTTGTTTAATAGTATATCCCTTATCAACATTAAAGCGTTCAATCCTGTTTTTTTCCAAGACGTTTTATAATTTAAAATTAGTTAAATCTCCAATTTCTCCAGGAACACGTTTCAATTGCTTAATGCCATTATCAATTATTTCTATACTTTCGGATAATGGTATTTTAGAAGTTTCAAATTTTGAAATAATAACTGCTAAAAATCTAAAATTAGCGAAAATAAATGCTAAATTGTTTTGAAAGTTTTTATTCGTAGGTATCACTTTGTGTATCATAAAATATTAAAATAAAAATGGAAATTTTACAAAGCATATGTATATTTATTTGTAAAATATTTTAATTAACAGAAAAATTCTATAATTATACATAACATATGTATATATTTAAAAATATTTAATTATTTTAAAATACTTAAAAATATTTAATTATTTTAAAATATTTAAAAATATTTAATTATTTTAAAATATTTAAAAATATTTAAAATAAAAAAAAACGTACACATATGTCGACAACTTTCCAATGTTATGATTACATAAAAACATTTATTTATATTAAAATCCGTTCCCTAGTTATAACTTATAAGTATTTTTTTTTTTTTTAAATAATGCAAAAACACATCAATGAGTGTGCAAATCGAAAAAATCCTACCCAGTAAATATAATCGTTACTTTCAGTGTTTATTTGTCAATAATATTATAATAATAATTGTGATCGGAAACAATTCGGAAATTGTATTCAACAAAAGAATAATAATCTCGATGATAATATTTAAAATAATAATAAAAAAAATAATATAAAAAGGTTCATTTTATTATGAAATTTAAAAAAAAAAACCAAATCAGTCTTTGAACAAAGATTGGGGTTTATTATCTCCAAAAACCCTTCACAATTTCGATCAAAAAAAAAAAAAAAAAACTAACGCTTGAAATATAATTTAAAATATTTTTATTTTTATACTAAATAACAAACAACAATGATTCTATTATAAATTGCATTTTCATATTTCATAAAAGTAATTAAGAATATTTATGAACGATTTATAAAATTGAAACCTTCTAACAATACACTATACCCGAATAAGATATACATGTAAAGGATATAAGTAAAATATTTTAAGATTTATAAGGTAATATTTTTTATTTTCATGTATTGGTTTTACCATGTTGTTTTTAATTTATAATCCATATAATATAATATTTTTTGCAAACATAATTATGTGAGAATGAAGTTCTCAAAAATTGACAGTTTCATAAATTAAAAAATCGAGGTATTAAAATAAAATATAATATTACATAATATAGATATGAAAATGTCATTTTTTAGATTTTATATTTTTTTGTTTCTCTAATTGTTTTTTCTTTTATTTCATATGATATCCAGCGTCAAGGTGAACGATACAAGTTTTCGTCTACTGATTCCTGTCACTTTGGCCCATTTTAATTATTACATATATTTTATTTTATAAATAACAGACGTTATACGAAACAATAAAATATGTTATATTCGAATATTATTTTTAAAAAAATGTAGACCTTAAAAATAATCAATTCAAGCTTACAAATCATCGACTGTTCATTTTGATGAATATCACGAAACATTTATATAATAAACAAGATAATCCATTTAAGTGTCAACCTACAATTATTATTTTGAAAAGATTTAATTCTTTTGAAAATAATATTTTCATATAATATGGTGTCATTGTAAAACGATTTTTTTAAATTTTTTTTTAATGTGGACATATTATATTTTAACTTTATATCTTGGAACTGAATATATTTTAAATTACTTTGATGCATAAAATTGAATTTCTAACGAGGGTTAATTAGTTACTTATAAGTATTTATAGTTTATACGAGCAAAGAAGCTATGGTGGACCATAATTTTGTGAAATGCTGTTGCTTCACCTAACTCTGCTTATCTAAAGTTTAAATACATATAAGTTCTAACTAATTCATTAACTACTAATTTACTCATTCGAAATTTGATTTTTATGTATTGAATAACTTTGAAAAATATTCTGATTTGAAATAAAAAATTAAAATTTAAGTCGGCAAGCGAATGCCGCTCTTCTGTACAGTGGGTGTCGAGTGAGGCCATTGTAATGGATGTGTTAATTTTGAATTCAATGATCTGACATCATTGTATACGGAAGACAATTCTGAGCAATAACTGCATAACTAAGTATCTTTTATAATATTATTGCTATTAAAATAAATCATATTACTATTAATAACACAGTAGGTTGAATTAATTTTTAGAGAAAGCATTGCATTTTAAAATGTTATTGAGTGTATAAAATATAATAATATACTTAAAGTTTCAAGCATCTGTAAAAGATATTTTTAAATTACAACGAAATAACTAACATCATTATTCTTCATTAAAATATAAAATTTTATTCAAATTTGAACTTAAAATGACTATAAAAATTAGCTATGTAAATACATATTTTTGATTTATTAGTTATAACATAAAATACTTACGAAAAACTTTGTTTTAAATTTTCAATCCTCAAGCTATAAGTACTAAAAATTTTATAAATTTTTAACTATAAAATAATTTTTAAATGTTTGATATTTTGATGAATTTTGGTCAATATTTGAACTTTAAATGCTTATAAAAAAAATTGATCTTATAAATTTTTAATATTTTTTAACTGATATTATGATATTTAACTTATGAGGAATTTTGTATTAATTCTAAATTATTGTCATAATTCTTAACCAATTGAAAATATTTTTTCAATAATAATAAGAAAAAATGAAAAAAAAAAAAACTGAAAATTTTTTATGCCGATAAATAGCTTAAAAAGAGACAAAAAATATTGAAAATTATACAGTGTATAGAAAATATTTATATAAACATTTTATGAAAATTGCATGTATTTACAGTCATTTTTTTTTGTGTTAAACAAAAAAAACAAAATTGATTTTGTCGAAAACCACTTTTGCGTAAAAATTCCCGTTAATTTTTATTTTTTTTTGTTTTTCCCAACGCTATTAAAAGCTATTGGGAATTTTCAAAAATGATCTTTCAAAAGTACTAACTAGATTCATTTTCCCATCAGAGAAAATACTGATGAAGAAAATCAAATCATTATTTTAAATACTTATCGTTTATACAGACAGAAAAAAAAAGGAACGCACATTTATCGTTGTAAAACCAATACATTTTTCGCTCCGCTCAGAATCTAAAAAATAATAACATAAATAACAATAATGATGATAAAAATTTTAAAACATAATCATGAAAAAAATAACATTTTAAATTGATGAGTTTTGACACTTTAATGGATATTGTATAACGCAAATGACGGAGCTCAAATTCAAACGCTAAACAAAACAGAATATTATTATTTATTAAATGCTATATTCATCCAAATGCAAGTGTAGAAATGTCTGACTATGTATATATTACAGAAAAAATAAGTTTTTATTTGTGTGAGTATTGAAATTTAGTACCTAAGCAAATAAAAGTGCATTAACGGGTTTACATATACGTCCCGCGGGCCAAAGTAAAAAATTTTAGGAAATAATTTATATTTTATTTGTATACTTAATACTTGTTTGTTCTTTGCATTCATATTGGACGGGCAAATGTAAACCAATAATGAACGTACCTACTGTGTACCTATCTACTTAAGTGTACACCTTAATACAGTGAGACGTTCATTTCAAGCCAAATAATATAAACCTCAGACAGGACTTCCCATCAAATCATTTGTACACAGACCCACACTGACGTTAAATTTTATTTAATATCACTGTCAATCCGCAAATATATGATGTCGTATATTATTATCATTGAATAATAATATGCTACCATAGAAACGATATTCGACCAGCTGATCGGGGTTTAGTTTACTGTGAAGTCTGAACCTTCGAAAAACACGTTAACGATCCCGCACATCGACTAGACAGGTTATACGAATACGTTTAAAGTGCCACAATCGCCCTATTTATAACCAAACCTCAACATGGAGACCTGATATTTAGTGTATTTAACGTAAAAAGAGTTATGAAATATTGAATTTTTTTCAACTTGTTGACTTTATTGGTAAAAATCCAAGTTAGTTCACGCATTTCAAGACAGCTGTTAAAATTTATTAATTCAGCATAGAACCTAGTATTGGATATCGGAAGGGGGGAGGGGTAATCGGTGGATCGTCCTTTAGGATTTTCGTCACCACTTTATATTAATACAACATTACCAGCTACAACTTGATAGTTGATACTTAAGAATTTATATTGGCATAGTCTATAGATTGATGGCCTGATTGCGTTGTAAGCTTGAAACCAAAATAAGAGAAGGCCAACCGCCAACAGTAGTAGCTTGATGCAGAGTTGCTTATAAACTCTACTGAATTTTTCGCATGTGTACAATAATAATTTCTAACCTCATTACTTTTGTGGATTTGAAATTTGCTCCCCTCCCCTTCAGAACTAGAATATATTCGCTACTGATAGAACTTCGAAGCATTATAATATACACTTAATTATATGTATAGAATGTGTTATTTAATTTATTTTAATACATTAAATGTTTTTATAAACTTACTATAAGCCGATTAATAAAATAATATATCGATAAAATGAATAATTAATAAATATTTGAATGTCAATCATTGTGTTCCTATTACATTTCATTACTAATGATATACACTATTATATTATATTCTGATATAAAATATTTTATAATTTATGTTACAAATTTACAGAATAGATGTAAGTCATAAATTAAAGTGCATAAATAATAATTAACAGGTAATTACCACATTTAGCAATGTTTGAATATATTTTCTGTCTTTAATTTCATATATCATAATAATTTAGTGTAAGCATGTGCATTCAACATTTATTCTACCTTCCTTAGTACTTACAGTATAGTCTATCACATCGCCCGAAACATATGTTTGTTCAAAAAAATTCTGTGAAAATAATGTCGTACACTCGTACTGTTTAATGCCTATCGTCACCGTGCGAATGGCCATGTGCCATCACATCGTCACCAATCAAAGTTACAATATTGATAATTATTTCATATAAATAAAACCGTCAAATAAGTTCAAATAACAATACAGTATTGTCATATTGTTGAATATTGTATTATTGTATACCATCAGAACAGACCGTTGTCCGATATACGATGTTGATAATTTATGTTCTTTTTTTCGAATCGACGTTGTTAGTTTTACAGTTTCTTTGAGTGCAGCCGTGATAAATAGATTTATAATAATAATAATATCTAGTATCGTCCATTGGTCGAAATTCTACTGTAAAAACTGTTACAATTGTAAAATCAACACGCTCAAAAATATTGCATTTCTTATCATACACACGCTTCAATATCGGCGTTTGTGCTTATTTTCCTTTTATTCCTACGAACATTTTTTTTTTTTGAAAAAATCAGGTCCCTAATTCGTTTTTTTGGTCTTTGAGTCTATACTATGCTACAGATACACGGTCATTGCTTCTTGATGTACATTTGAATAAAAAAACAATAATTAATTATTATTTTCTTTTATGGTGTAAATTGGTTAGACTACTGCTTTTTATATTTTGTCCTATCCGACTTTGCCCGATAATATATTTTTATTTTATTTAACTGGCATTTGCATCGACGTATTCTTATTTTCGTGTTTTACCTCTCTCGTCGTCATCATATGTGTGACAATTTTGTTTTTTCCAAATCTACTCTACATATCTTTCCAATACTGTATCTATTATTTCACTACTATATGTATATTGTCGGAGTGAGACAAAAAAGTGTTTGTGCATCAATATTCAGACAATAAGAGTATAATAATAATAATAATATACAATAACTCTACACATATATGCGTCGTCACATGATATGTAGTGAAGATAATGCACGCCAGTGATCTTAAAGATTTAAAACATAGATCTTTTATAGATATTATTTAGCGTTTCCCGGAACGTTTAGCGCGTTAATGTGGGCGGAAAGAAAATGACGGGAGAAAAGAGGAAAGCCAAAGCGATTAAAATGTCACAATTATTATTAGTGTTATTATTTCGTATAGTGACGCGTTCGGCTGAAAAGGGAAAGGCGAGGCAGTTTTCGGGGTGAAAAGCGACGATAATATAGTTACGCCTGACGGTTCCAGATATCGCTGGACGGACGAATAATATGTGGTTCTTCGACCTTCACGAAGACGATTATGTTGTACGCCGATGAAAACTGACAAACGTCGTCACGAAAACGAAGTCATCGGAGACGCGGTAAACGAATCAAGGCCACGCGAAGGAGAGAGAGAGAGAGAGAGCTCATGTTATTGTTATCATCGCTGCATAACATACATAAAATAACATTATAGATACGTAGTAGCGCGGCGAATTATAATAACATCATAATAATGTTATATCGGACACATTATGCGCTACTGATCTTCCATCGGCGGCTGACAACCATCTCGGATCCTTGGTGGGAAGGTCACGACGACGATGACGACCGCGCCAAAAAACGGTTGATGCCAGTTAAAAATTAAAAAAAAACTATTTTGCGCAGAAGAGGTGGTGGTGGAAGAAAAAATGATATCGTGATGTTGTGTAATTATTCTGCTCCTCGCCTATACACGACCGGGAGGCGATTTTCCGGTTCCGTATAAAAAACCGAATCTCCGAAGAGATCCTCCGCACATCGCGAACGTCGTCCGTCCGGTGAGATCGTCCCGTGCAGTAATAATATTATTATTGATATAGACATTATTGTTATCGTCATCGTCGGCAGTGATCGTATCGTTGGCACCTTACAGACACTGAACTTCGTTACAGTTAAACATATAATAATATAATAATATAGTAGGCCGAGTGACGATTTTTATCAAATCTTCTCCCTACGGGCGCAGATTATACGACCGATTATACGCGATAGTTGGGCAGATTAATATATCATATTTTGTTAGTATTTGTCGTTTTGTATAGCGCACCACGGTCTACGTCGAAGATATATCCAAAGACATATCCACCACACGCAGACGTCATGTTGCCGCGGATTTTGGTGGCCGTTCAGATATTGCACGCCGTCGTGTTGGGCGAAATCCTGAAACCCACTTGGCACCAGTATTATTACCCGGGACGCCACGCGTGAGTATTTTTAAGCGACATAATATACGATTACGACTTACCAGCTGCGTATTTTCAATTTTATTTTCACTTTGCTATGCATTTTGAAAGTGGCCTAAAATGTACTTTTACAGAACCATCGTCCATAATATTATAAAAGAAATGGTCAATTTTGAGTAAAATATTTATACAAAAACCTCGTCACATTCTACGAAAACAAAAATACACATTTAAATTTTTTTTTTATTTTTGATTTATAACCATCAATGGACGTGGACCGGATACTATCAAATCCTTATATTTCATTATTATTATTAAATAAATCATTAAAACATAAACATAAATAATGGATATAGAGGATGATATATTACTCTGTTCACCCTCCTCCACAAACACGTCACTGTGATTTAAAAATATAATATTTTAATAATTGTAAATTGTATATGTTATTCTAAAATGATTGTCATAACCATTTTCAAAAAAAAAAAAGAATTTAAACCATTTTCTCCATTATAAAAATAAGAAATTACATATTTTATATAAAATTAATAATAAGAATTTATATTTTTTTTTATATAATAATTACAAAGAAAATAAATACTAAACATCAAATTGGTTAGTTAACCAAATAACTAATGTCAATATGTCATATTTATTATCTATATTTAGGTACTTATGAATTTCGAGTTATCTATTAATTATTATTTTTTATAACTATATGACAATTCAACAACAAATAAAATAAATAAATGTTTAAAAAAAATAAATATTAGTTGTTAATATTATATACATTTATATCTAATAGAACTATCTGACATTTAAAATATTATTTTTAAAAAAACAACTTAGATAAAATAGTTATTATATAAGTCCAATAAAAAGTTATTTTGCTTTTTGTTATTCCCTAGAATTTTTTTTTGTTTTTCAGTCTATTATAATTACACTGTCGACTGAACTTCGTCGTTTGTTTGCTTGGTAGTCCTTGGGTTTTTTTTAGCCTAAATACTTCTTATTTTACACTAAATATAATTTTGGATTTGAATCACAATATTCAGCGACATACATTTTGTTTTTTCTCTATAAAAAAAATATACAATCACACTTACTTCTATACCAAAGTTATGTTATACGTACAGTGTATGTAGAAATTTGTTCAAAATCATAAAAATCATCATAAAAGTTAATGAATACTAATAAACAATATTATGACAAACAAATTTCCGTATCTTAAGCTTAACCAGGCTAATGCTTTAATCAGAGTTATGAGATTATCGATTGTTAGTGCCTTACTCTTTCTTTATAATACAGTATACAACACTACAACAATTATGTTTTAAGATATTGATCATTTTTTTTTTTTAATATTTGGAGGAAAAATACACGATTTTACTCCAAAGCTGTGCATTAATGAGTTAAAAAGTTTATGTTCAATTACTTTTTTTAGAAGCAAATTCTAACTTAACGGTTAATTTTTTGTCCGTGTTA
This sequence comes from Pentalonia nigronervosa, assembly GCA_014851325.1. NCBI lineage: Eukaryota > Metazoa > Arthropoda > Insecta > Hemiptera > Aphididae > Pentalonia > Pentalonia nigronervosa. The sequence goes on along the minus strand of JACXSJ010000477.1, from coordinate 243,447 downwards.
TGCATTACTTTATGAGATATAATCAGTTTTAATATCTCATTAAGTTAATTTTTTTCCTAAAACCATTAATTTAAAGTACCTATATTCTGTTTTGTAAAAATTAATTTTATCAAACAAAAATAATAATAGCCGGAAATATAAAAATATTATCTAAAAATATAATAATAAGTCAAAAAAAAGTTAATATTTTGGTGCACATTGCATAGTTTTCCAAAGCTAGATACGCGTTGCTCGTTTTAATGATCGTTTTCTCCCCATGATAATATTATTGACCGCCACTTATGTGAAGGATATAACTTTTTTATAAGTATTTATTTATTTATAATTCAATCTTTTCACTGAGAGTTTTAACTTTGTACACGATAAGATACTTTTTTTCGTTGCTAGCAGATTTAATCGGATTGTGTTTCCACGCGCAATTTTATCGTAGAAAAACATCAAAACTAAATCTACAATAATATAAAGTACAATCTTAAAATTTAAATTGATCGTGATTCACTTTTAGAAAAAATCTGGGAATCGCCAAAATAATTCGATCAGTTCACAAATGATTTACCCGATATTAACAATAGGAGAAGTGCAAATCTAATAAAATGTTGTTTATTTTATTTTTAAACAACGTTTTTTCCGCTTATATTATTATGATAATTTAGTCATCAAAATTGTATAAATATAATGATGATTAGTACAATATTTTTATAGTATAATAGGTATTAGGTAATACTTAGACCAGAAATGGCAAAACATATGACACGAGCACAATTAATTCAGAATTTGTTTAACATACTTATGTAGTTATGTGCTGTCTATACTTTTAATGTCTTATACTCTAATAAGTTAAAATTTTTTAATAATGTAATGTTTGATTTATTTTGTATCATTCAAACTATGGGTGTAGGCATTTTTTAAGTTTAAAAATATAGTCATCAAATTAGTTGACACACAAGGAAAATAAAATAGAACCAACATTTTCATTTGACACGCGGGTATAGAAAGGTTCACCATCCCTGACCTAGACTGTTTATAATCGAAAAATAATGAAAAAAATAATGTTCCTAATTTTTAACATTATGAAATTAACCATGCGCTAAAACAAATGAAACCGGGAACAATGTGTATAACACCTCTTAGTGGTGCTGATGGCTGAATGAAACATCGTTTTTGATATTCGCAATCCGTTTATTTTTACTCGACGGCGTCGCGTTAAGTGTGACTTGTCCTTTCTTCGGGCAGACGATCGTCCGCCCTGACCTCGCCAAGTCACGGGCTACAGCGCCGTAGACGGCGCGCCGTGAAAAAAATTGTTCTCCGCGACAACATTTATACATTATTGCATCGAAAACGAATGTCGACAGCGAAATATATATTTTATTCGATTTGTTCGAACGGTTTGCGCGCACATTTATTTATTTTTTTTTTTAGACTTTTCGCAACACGTCATAATAAGTCTTTTATAGGTATTTGTATACACATATTATACATATATTTTAAAGTATGGAATAAAATATAGATGTCGTAATCTAGTTTGCAAAAGCGCGTAAAACTTTTGAAAAATATTGTGAAAGACGTGCTGTACGTCGAGAACGTATAAAAAATATTATAGTTTTATTTTTTTTATTTTCCATTCGTTCGATCGACCAGAATAAAGTTTGAGTACTACATGTACGGGCACGGTGGTGGCGTTTAGGATTTTTTAATTACGCTTAAAACGTATTCGAGATTATTTTTTAGCGCGAGTTCGCTACTCGACGAAATTATAATAAATTTAATTCTACAGACAGTTTACAAAATTTAATCAGTTCGAGACGCCATCCAGAGAATTCTTAAATAAAAGAAACGTTTCGCAGACGTATTGTTTTCGCGGTACACTGCAGTACGCGTATTTATATACAACACATTGGCGTACGGGAGAAGCGCGAGCTGCGAGCTATTATAGAAATACTTTACCATAAAAACAATAGTGTTGTTTTTTCTTTCAGATTTTTGTATTTATAAAAAAAACCGACTTGATTTAAAAAAGAGTTTTTATATAATATATGTTGTGTAGTCGGTATATTAATTGTTATTGGTTGTTTTTCATAATATCCATTGAAAATAGTTTCTTTCAAATCGGTTTTTTATCGTTATTATTATTATTATTATTATTTTTTTTTTTTTTTTTAATAAAATGGAAAAGAGTCAATCTCTACACGACGGGTTTACGTGCTCTGACACATTTAAACGATGAATTTTAAATTGCGTTAGGATTTTTTTGTCACGTATTTGACATTTCTAAACCGTACCATAACACATACTGTACCATATACCGTAGTCCTTGAAATGGTATTTTTTTTTTGCTGACATTATTCTTCGAATGTTTTTATTTCAATCGTCGAAATCAATTATTTAAAATTGTCCGACAACGTTAAAATACGTATAGTGCAAATGAACAATTAGTATTATTCAAATGTAATTATGTACGATCGAACAAAAACTCAAATATTTTGTATTTCACACCGACAATTAGTTAGTTCCGAACAAAAAAGCGACTTTTGAAATACTATTCACGAGGACTTCTGCACCCTTCCCGGGAGCGTAATTATTCGAATATATTGCATTTATAGTGCATTGTGGGGCCTTTGAAATTATGTGCCCCCTTTTTTCTTCTTCTTTCCCCGTCCCGGCGTTTGACCAAACCGGAAGCGCTTCCGCAATGTTACTTCAAGGGCCACAAAATAGTGACTGACCTAATAGAATAATATCATACCGGACGTTTCAGGGATCAGAGCGTATAATAATGCATAAAATGACCGACCCTCTTCACGGGCAACAAAACTGCAAACTCAGTTAATATTAAATTACTACCTACTTTAATATCTTTGATACAAAGAGATTATAATATTATTTGTGTAATTACAAAAGTTCGTTCATAATGTTATACTTATATATAGTTTATAGTATATATTGGTATAGCATGAGATAGAAATTCCCGGGAACACACTAGAATTCATATATGAATTACTAGCTGTCCCGTCCGGTATTGCCCGCGCCAAACATTTGTTTATTTTATAAATATATTTTTGAAAAAATCTACTTAACGTAATAATAATAATAATATGTAACCAATGGCACAATTCATTCGAAATCCCGAATTATCTGTCGTTGCCGGATTTAAGTATAAACATTTATGTATGCTTGTTGTCTAGCAAGATTATATGAAAATTATTAGAAAATGTGTGTACCCGTCTTATAAGTCGTTGATTGCAAATTATTTTATTACATAGCACACACAATACAATTTATTATAGCTTAGATGCTTTAGAACATGAATATAAAATCTGACATACGTATAATGCGCAGCTAGATGTTCACGGCTTATAAGCGCTTACTTATCAATGTATTAAGTATACAATTTATACGTAAAATAATGTTTTTGCCGATTTCACACCTAAAAATGATTTCTTAGTGCACAGTAAAATTATTATAATATTAATCTACCATCAAAATTTCAGATCAATAACTCTTGTAGGTTCGTCTCTCCGTTAATAATGAATTAGTCACTCAGTACATTTTCGTTTATATATATAGATAAAGATATTACGGGACGAGTTGTCGTAGACTTGACATAAAGTTAAATGTTTGTGCATTAAATTTAAATATTAAGTTTTTTGATAAATTTAAGTTAATAAGATTTCTTACACTGTTGGAAAATATAAAAATACGATACGTGGAGTTACAATAAGGATTTCATTAATTTCGATAGACCTCAAAGCAACCTTTAGTTACGTCACCAATCAATTTATATACATATAGTATAGTGGCCGTCCCAGTCAATCCATAACTTTATAAATAGTTTAAAAATACAACATAAATTTATTTAACTAAATTATAAAAATAAAATGGTTTTTTTTCAATTTACGTTGAAATGAAATAATATTATTTATTTATTTTTGTGCACATATCTCTGTAAATAATTAAAATTAAGAACAATTGTAAAAATAAACTAAATTAGACTAACAGAGTTATAAATTTTGTTATAATCAAATTAAGATATTATATTATTCGAATATAAAGATATTTTTTGGAGTAATTGTGTGAGTACATAATAGTATATTATGATGTGATGTTTTATAGTATTATGTTATGATTATATTATGATTAACATGAAAAAAAAAACATTTTTATAATTATATACCTGTATATAACAAATTGATTTGATTCTAATATAAATTACTCCGTCAGTCTGATTTAGTCTATTTTCGAAAATCTTAATATTAAATATTTATAGAGAAATGTACATAGAAATTAATAATTATAACACTATTCCATTAACATACAAAAAATTCTTTATTTTATAAATAGTATTTGTTGAATTAAATAAAAATTAATAAAGTTAAGGTGTGGTGAAAATTGATAAGTGGCAAAATCGATAAGTTGTTTTAAAACTATGTGGACTGGCAAATGTACAATATTTATTACTAAAAAAAATGTATACAATCAATACGTAAATTCTTCTATGCAGACACAGGTCATAGAAGTGAAATTAGAGGTTTCATTATTATTATTTGTGTTTGCAGAGAATTGTTTAGTAATCAAAATGAGAAGATATATAGAGAGAAAAATATATATTTATAGAATAACATACAATATTGTTTGGATATGAATATTATTTTTAATTTATTTTTGTAATCTGTACATTATTAGGTGCTTTGAAAAAAAAAAATAAATAAATCGTGATAGATTTTCGCCTTATGGCTCGTATGTCGCGGCCTTGAAAATTTACTCCCAGTGCGCGTATAGAAGTTTTACTTCAAAAATAAAATATTTATACTTATGTAAAAAATACATTCATAATTAAAATACGTGACGATAAAAATAATATTTCTATAATAACTAATAACTGAGAAAATTTTAATTTTTGACAGTTTTTGGCGTTCCCGAGAATTTCTAAAAAGTTTAGGAATGGAAATATTCTTTTACTTGAATTTGCCTGAAGTGCCATGCATATAGGTATAGACAGCGTTACTCGATGATGGATTATGATATGATGTACAACTTACGAATTTTCTACTCGTTTATTATGATTTAACGTAGTCGGCGTCTAGCGATACTATAATAATAACATTATCTGTAAAACGAGGCTTTTTGTGCGTTCGTGAAGTAAAAAAAAAAAACAAAAAAAAAAAAATAAGCAGGACGTTCGTACTTAAATTAATGAAATAACAATGTAATTAAAAAATGATGAGCAACGGAAAAATCAAATATTCACTGAAATCTAATTAAAACATTTATTGTTCGATTAACATTAATATATATTTTTGTCAAGTTTAGTGACTTATACAAAGGCGTTTTTTTTTCCATTAAACGATGTCGTTAAAAAAAAAAAAAAAACTCTTTGAGCTTTACGGCAAAAACGTAGTGTTTCTTTGTCCGAGAGAAGAAGCTTTTTTTTAAAACGTCTCCATGCATTTTGGCACGAAATATTACAGCCCTTTGACCGTTTACAAATACGCACGCACATCACAATCTCACGTATATTATACAGTAAAACACACACACGCATAATTACACGCGTATACGTGAATATGTGTGTTTGAGTAGGAATCGTAATAAAACCTTCATTGTACACTTTATTTTAGACTTTTAGTGTATAAGAAGCTCGCACACGATCTGACGCAGTTTATTTTTGTTTCAGTTACGGTATACGGTACTTCGAAAAGCTGGCTTCGATGCGAGAGAACTTCCATAAAGGAATACCATACAACAAGTAATGATTTAACCGGGCCGGGAAAAATATACGTATTAGAATTACGCAATACAACGTAGAACGCAAGTTATTTTAGTTCTGAGAATCGCTGATTATTCGTATACTTATTAATATTATAATAATTTACAAGTTACGAAGTGTTGTTTAAATTATCTCGTTTTTTAGACAGTATTACTACATTATGTCTATACTTCACACCTAAAGACTTTACAATTAAACTTCATAAAAGAAAAATAATAACAAAAACGTTTCGTCTTCGAAATGAGTTTAATTTCTGCGATCTCGAGAGTTTATAAAAATGTTATTAACAATTGTTTATAAACATTTAGTAAAAACCATAAACCGCCGTTTCAGACGACTAAAATTCATTATCGTTATTAATTCTGATTACTTGACTTTACCGTGAAATCGAAGTAACCTATCGCTGCCGGAATATAATATAACAGTGGCAATCATTTTGATACATTATTATTATGAGCTGTATCGAGCGTGTTTGACGACCGGACCCGATCGAAACGACCATTTTACTCGCGAAAAGTCGTTCAAAAGTGAGGTATACATAACCCTCAAGGTTTTCGACGGTTCTCGTAGTTTTTTTTTATTTTTTTGTTTTCAATCGGGCCAATTTATTAAACGCCGTGGTTAATATGTATATATATATATATATGCGTACACGTTAAAAAGTTACAACATATATCGACTCGACGTGGGTAATACGTGTTTTCGGGACGTTAAAAAACGTTACGCCCGTATGACACGCTCGTCGGCACTTGGCATCCCACTAAACGATTTCGCATCACTCGCAAACGAGTGTTATTTTTTTTTCCAGAGTCGATAATTTTCTGTGCACCGTGCTCGGCGGCTACGGCATTTCGATGCGGGCTTAAGTCGAAACTAAACCGTACACAAACATAATATCCATGGCACGGAACAAGTGTGCACCTTCGGAAATATACAATGCATTATTATAACCAAAATAGGGTGGTTCATCCACATTTTTCTCTTTATAAAATTATTACATTCAGTTGAGTTCTGGTTTTTTGGATTTTTTTCAGTACACTTAATGTAGGTGCCATATATTTTAATATTTAGATTTTTATATCATTAAAATGTCTTGAAAGAACAATTTAAGTACTTCAAAAAAATAGTTAATAATAATATTGATTATTCAAATGAGTTATTAAAAAACAAAAATGTATATAGTTCATTCATCATAAATTTGTAGCAATAAAAATAATCGAATTTTCATCAATACGAGGTATCCTTGATTTTTCAATATTTTTATCCATTTTTAAATATACAGAGGTAAAAAAATAAACATACGTACGACAACGGCTGTAGGATGGCTCACACGTGAAGTTAATTTTGTTCCTCAAAAATCAATTATTTTTTTGTTTGTTTAAATAGTTGACGTTTGTTATACATTGTACTACTATAATAATTAGTTTAAAAATGGCATATACATTTTTTTTTAATGAAAAAAAATCGAATTTTGGCACGGTCAACACCGGACGGAACTCTTAGTATTATATATAAATAATATAATATTGTGAATGTACCATGTGCGAGTTTACGTAGGAAAAGAATCAAAACATACATCAGGCCGACTATGACCCAAAACAGATTCAGAGAACTGACTAAAATAAATTTAGAAATAGAATCATCCAATAAGACTATTGTTGATGATATTTTATAAACATTTTCATTTAATATGGGCGTAAGCAGTTATGAAATATGTACTATACTTATTTTGGTGCTTACGTTTTATTTTTAATGACGAAGGGAGGGAAATCGCTTTTACCGAATGATTTATTTTAAATTTTGTTTTTCTAGGACTTTCACCCCTGAAAGTGTTAAGCCCTAGTTACGCCACATCGGCGAGTTGTATAATTTAATATTGTACGAGTAAAAGACCGAACGTCAAGAATACTTAGATAATACTTAGTAAATAGAATAATAAACTATATTACATTCACGTTATTTATTTTATTAGAATACAATCACCGCTCCACTTAGAATTTAAAGTAAGGTCCTGCTGCATATTTGTAATTATATATTCAAACGATGTTTTATTTTATTTTTTGTATGTCAAAATTGTTGGTTTATTGGTTTTAAACAATATAATTACGAACTATGCACAACTTAAAGTTTACCTACCTAATACATATGTATTCTGATCAGATAAATTGATATTCTCTGGCAATTGTTTATTTATATAATATTTATATGTAGGTATATTTTTGATTGGTATGTAATTGAATTCGTTCAAGCGAATCATATACTATGGTTGTACGAGTATGTTCTGTGCAGTACAGCTTTGTCTTGTACCTACCTATTTTTCTCGTTTTGAAGTGTTATGTTAAAAAAAAATATATATATATTATAATTTCAAAAATGTTCACATAATTGTATGCCTCTTTTATAAATTTTTATTCGTTGAATTCCCGTGACGGTTATGTTAATTCAAAAATTGTATATAATATTGTTAAGTTGACAACATTTGAAGTGGAAACGTCAAGAACGAAAACAATGGCGTTTCGAACCCAATTATTTTGATTAACAACGCAGGGAAGTAATAACGATAATTATACATTTATAACCATATCACATATAATCGTGTAAAAAATTAATTTTATAACGAAATCAAAAATCTAATTATATTTGTTTAACGACGAATTAAGGTCAAATCGAATTATGAATATTTATAATAATTTCATATATAGTGTACTTTAGATTCGACCGACATTTATACTTATTAAAATATGTTAGTTTATTCTTATTTTTTAATTGGCGGCACATTAAAACGCGGTTCTAATACGATCCGAATAATATTCTACAAACAATTCGAGGTTAAGTTAAAAAACAAAAGTTTACACGGATTTCTGGTAAGATATTTTGGCTTTCTACAATGATCAAATCCATTACACGTTAGGTATACTGTATATGCAATACGGAAGAACAGAAAATCAGTATGATTTCACTTAGTTTTAAAATTGTTTTCGCTACGCTGTAATAAAAATAATACATGACGAAAAAAAAAACAAAAAAATCGTAATCTACTCATTATTTTATTAGAGTGTTGAATACAATGTTCGGCGGCCGTAGTAAACCAATTAGAATACGATGGTATTTTGTACATCGACAAATGTGTAGGATTTTATTTTATTCATTTAAAAAAAAAAATTCATATTTGTATTTATAGTTTTATATAATATATTAAATGTAATTAAATCCATTTAATGTATTTTGTTAGTTTTGTAATTATAGGTAGTTTTATATGACGCATTTAAAGAAAACAATTATGTATTTTACTTATGTTTTGAATACAAACGTACACGGAGTATACGAAATATAAGCTATGTTATAAAAAATAAAAAAAAACTTTACTTGTATTTTAAATGTTATATTTATATGAATGATTTACAATGACTTAAATTTAATTATAAAAGGAATACATATAATAATATACTAAAGAACTTTTATAGAATCAAATTAATTGTAAACAGGATTTTTTTTTAAATACTTCGAGATCGTAGAAAAATATTTTAAACAATGATCATATCTAAACTATAAGTGACCATAAATTAACACAAATTAATAAACCTTGTGTCTATTAGTTGTAATCAATATTTGTATTAGATTAAAATTCCGCTAATTTTACTACAATATATTATGTTTACGTAGAAATCTTTTAATTGGTTATATAAAAAAAATGGTATTTTCATGAATGTAAAATACAAATGAGCATATTCGACTCTCTTTCTATTTTTTGTTCATAATTTCCACGTAGTTGTCATATATTATACGACAGTTGTCAAAAATTTATTGATGCTAAATATTTAAGGGTACTGGTACGAGATTTCGAAATGTTCAAAAAATATTGTAAACATTGGGTTGCTGTTTTTTGGTTTTGAATATATTTACACATTAAACAATACGATGTATTACGTTTTTCTACTGCAGATCTTAGTACCTAGTTATCTAGAGGACACAGAAAATCGGAGTTGTTCAATTTGCTTTTTTTTTAAAAAAATATAATTTGTTTGCACTGCATACCGGTAGGTATGTAAATATACGTATAATGAATATAATTTCGCTTGCAATCTTTATATATAGATACAGCTAAAACGATAAGAGAAACAAAACATAATATATATATATATATATATATATATATTGTAAGTAAATAATTCTCGGGGAATTTTCACAGATGGGGATTTTACAACCGAATAGATACTGCGTCGGCGACGGAGACGAAAAAGACACGAAGACTGCGAATGGGCAGTGGATGGTGGAAGCTGGTGCCGCCGACGGGCGCCGAGATCAATTGCGAATTTCCGAGTACTGTGCCGGTGATATCCGTAAGTCCTTGTCGGAAATACCGAATTAACGCTAATTGGGACGGACAGGTGGCGCAGAAAACCGGACGAATAAATAAAATGGCATCGTGATGTGCAGTGGCGCCAGACATATTTTTCAGGTGTAGCAATACATAATTTTACACACGCACCCTCAAAGATCAAAGTTAATGGGTTTTTTTGTTGGTCGTGTTTTAATTGTTAATGTTGGTAAACATAAATGCACCAAGAAATAGCTATCACCCGGGTTAAAACTGGTCTAAGCTATTTAAAAAAGTGACTAAGTGACTGATTTTAATCATAAGAGCGACACCAAAAAGTGATCTGTACAAAGTACACTGTACTCTTAAATTTTATTATTTTTTTAAATTTTATTCTCCACTTATTTTTAATGTGTACCGACTGCTACACCTAGTCATTGGGTTGGGCGCCACTGATCATATGTATAATGATACTGTGCCGTGTATAACAACAATTAAGTCCAATAAATTAGTCCGAAAGAACGTACTTTTGAAAACAGATTTACGATGAGAGCACGACACCCGAGGTGCATCTCGTGCCTACGGCAGCATTTTCTTATTTCGGCCGCACTCGCGTGTCACGTCGGCACTGTATCAAATTTTTATTTTTCCTCCAAACACATTTTATTACTCACTAAAAGGAATTTTCAACGGTGTTCGGCGAAGAATCAATAATGAGGTTCTATGTCCATATACGAACTTTATCCGATACGTTATTGTTTGTGTAAACGGAGGTGATGATGTGAGTAGCAAATGCTTTTATTAGAATCGTTTTTGTTTTTAAGAGGAGAAAATAGCAGAATTCTAGTAAAGTTTAGACGTGGTTGATGCTTGATGAATGCTTACTCGAATGTGTTAAGAATTGTAATTACCTATTGCATATCGAGTTTCAATTTTAAGAGATTTACGAAAAAAATAAATATTTTTTTCATGCATATTATGTTTAAATAACGGTTTTCTCGAATTCGTCTGGATTGGAAGTAGTCTTTTGTAGCTGTAGGTCCTACATTCCTACCCGTAATAATAATTCGCAACTAAAGTTATAATAAGAGCGTGTGCCAGTAGTACGCTTGATTTCGTATATGGCGATTTTATACGTAAATATTATGATATTATACACTCCTAATAATATAATATAATTATTGTAACATTTATATTTTTAAATCATAAAAACGTCAAAACGTTTCACGGCCATGAGCACGAATCAATAATACCTACCTATAAATAAGAAAAAAAAACCTGAATAATAATAAAAAAAAAACCCGTTTCTGTATAATTTTGATATTTATTAGCCGATTAAAAAAATTCCACGTTGAAACTCTAATTTAAATTATGTGAAAAAATAACATTATTTTAAAAAATATATCGTATCGTTTGCGTGTAAACACAGCATAGAGATCGAAAGGAATAAACGTTTTATTGTGGTTGGGCATAAAATTATTATAAAAATATAACACGGGATGATTATTAAACGTAAAAATCAAATTTACAAAAGTCTTAGCGTTTATGAAAATATTATTTTATAAATAATATCTCAAATTACAAAATAACTTTTTAAAATAATTTATTAGATTGTTTAGATAATTTGAATGACAGCGAATATTCTTAATTTTATATTCCGAAGCAGAATAGTTTTTGGAGTATTTCAAATTTTGTACAAGTATCTAGTTAATTAGATTAAAATTTAAAGTTTTGATAAGTGGAGTAGCAGTCTAACATCTTGCGAGGTACCTACCACTGTTTTTCCACTCTGCTAATCTAAATTTAAAATATTTAGGTACTTCAATAACTATCCACTTAACAAGTCGTTCGAACCTATACCGAAATACCTATTTAGAAAAATATTTTGATTTTGAATAGGTGCAAAATGAAAAGTGTATGTTGTCATTAAAAAAAAAAAGATAAAAGCAAACACAATAGATAGTGACGATTATAATGTTTTAATAATGTGGCTTTGTAATGACTTCTAATTAGATGTGGAGAAATTAATATTTCTAAAAAACATCAAATATTTTAGAAATTATAATGAGAAGGTATTTTACGTTGAAACCATCAATCGGCGTAATTAATTTTTATCTGTGCATTCCGTAGAACGTTCTTTTGTATAAAATTATCAAATACAAAATTATGTGTACTCGGTGTGGCTGTATTTTTAACAGTTTACGAGACAGTATTCCATGAAGTCGACGTACGTACGTCGTGAAATCCGAGATAAGATGATTATCGGGCATTTACTTACGGAGACAGTTTACTTACACAACAATGTTATTGCCGCTTTAGGAGCTCACTAACAACCTTACGTTTCACACATGCGCGTTACCAAACAACGTGATTTTAAGTGTGTATAAGGCAGTGTGTTCAGGGCCGTATTTGAAAATTTTACGCCCCCGGTAATTTTTACGTCTTCCGGTAAATATCCTAGGTTATAATTACCGGGGGTAAATGTATACTAGGATATTTTAACATCACCAGGAAGTAATAGTTTATACTAGTATATATTCATCAGGAATGTAACTATAACCTGGTATATTTATACCCTCTTGAAACCACATTTTTACCTGGTGGGGGGGGGGTAAATATATCCTAGTATAAATTTACCAGAGGAGATAAAAATTACCGGGGGTAATAGAATCTTGGAATACCGAGCTTAAAATTAATGGTGTCCATTTTTAATAATTTTCTTTTAATATCATAGTACAGTGGTGGCTAAACTTTGTTTTCAAATATTTGAAAATGTAATACAAGGTTCTACATAAGTTGTTATTAGTATAATTAAAAATAATGCAAGCGTTAATTCACAATAGGTTTTTTTTTTTAGGAATGCCTGAATTATTAATTGTAAAAATAAAAAATTTCCAAATTTTATTAGAAATTTATAAAAAATTGTATTTTTATATCTAAGAATTCAAATCGAATATTCTAATTGCAGAGAAAGACTGAATTATTGTTCATTTTATCTGAGAAAATTGTTTCGCCTCCAAAGTGTTTCACTCTAGAACAATTGCCCGACCTCTTTAAAACCGGCCCTGAGTGTGATTTATAACAATAATTATAATGTCATTGTAATAATAAATTATTATTACGGTTATGTTATTATTAATAATATAACTGTTGTGATACAGCCTGTACAACGATCTACAACTTTCAACTCGGAATTCAATTGGATTTGAAAGAAGTTCGCGATCGAAACTTTGTTGTACGACAAACCGCAGTTATGCCCGGTGTATTATTTAATATGGTGATCCTGTTATAATACCACCGCGCTAGACGCGTACGATAAAAGTTTGCGGATTATTACACGTATATCATATATTAAATTATAATAGTGTGGATGAGTTTCACAATATTGTCATTACTCCTGTAGTCGCGAAGTCGGTAGACATTTTACTCAGTAAAATCTCAGCACTTGGTCAGAATGACAGGACGTCGAGGAGTCTAAATAGGGGGGAAGGGGTGTTGGACCTTTTCGAAAAAAAAAAAAAAAACTATAAACATACCCGTCATTTTGGGTCGTCAACAAATTCGCCAAAATTGACATACGGACCTCCACTTAGGCGATCGTGCCATTAAGATAACACCGTGACCGCGTATTCGTCGGCGGACTTTGGGTTTTAATATTTTTTTTTTATAGTCTTGTGCGTTTTTAAAATCTAAAATAAAAGCTCTTATACGGAAGTCATTCAAAAAAAGGTCATCCGACGGGGATTAAAAATAATAGAGTGGGGCCTCTCCTCTATCCTTACCCTTGCCATTGGTCTTCATGGCAACGTGACATCGCGTGCGGTTTAAGGTGTGTATTATAACTATTGTCGGTTTGCAGAACATTGTATGGGAACGAGTGGATCCGGGCAAAGCGGACAAGGAGATGGCCATGAGGCGAATGGGCGAGGTGCAGACGTACGACATGCACCTGAGGCCCAAAGGCAGCACGCTGCATTTCCACGACGTGACGCCCCTGGACAAGGGCCTTTATAGGTGTCTGGCGTCGTCCGTGGACAGGCTGACGGGTGAACCGCAGACCGTGTTTCAGGACACGGACTTCTACCCTGATGTGGTCTGAGCCGCCTTGATCAACCCCGGGGATGACGACGATGGCCGCAGCTGTTGCAAGCGAGTGGCGCGAGACTGACAGCACAACTCATGCCGCCGTTCTATTATGTGTAACAATATATAATTTAAGATTCCGTCGCGTGCGCTGTATTGTCTACGTACCGTTGTTATTGCAACTATTATAATTATTATTATTGTTATTATTGATATCGTTATCGTCATTTTCGTTGCATTACCAAAATATTCATGGGCTGATCTAGTAATCAAAAAAAGTGGAGAGGACCCAGACTCAAGACGTGCACCTTGTACCTGTAATTCACATAAATAATATTGATAGGTATAATCGTAGCCCTAAAAAAATGATGAGCTACTGACGTATTATTATATAGAATTTTGTAGGCACTGTAATAAACAAAATAGTATCGTACAGTTTTTTGTATATACATAAATGTGGTTCGACATATTTTTATCCAGATAACGTCGTCTAATTTTTTAAGTATGAAAAGCATCTATGAAACGGTACTGAAGAGTGCCGCCTCCTTAACCATTATACCCCACAAAATTATGTGTTGTACGTTTAAATAGTAATGACCGTTCGATAACCACGTCGACGCGTTAATCCGATGGTTTTACGGATCAAACTACGTGATCGTGTAGTCTGCAAAAAATGTCAAGGCTATCCGTCACGCAAATTGTTTTATTTTTAAACAATAATAAATTATGATGCGCAAAACGTTTTGTTTGTTTTTCTTTATTCGTATTATAATTTGTTTTTATTGTTTTTACTAGCTTTCCCTGAGCGAAATATTAAGTTAAAATTAACCTGAAGTAATTTACGTGTATTTAAACCACCTTGGTAGACAGTCTACTGCAATAGATCACGGACAATATGTGAGCAGTAAATTATCAGGTAGGCATTATCACAGACCTCATGAGGTGCGTAAGTGACTGAAATCAGTATTGGGTAGGTACATGAAAAATATTGTGACGGTTGCCCGTACCAATGATTTGTTTTTTTTTTTTCTATGAATTTATTTGCTAAAATGTGTACCTATATGATATAATATTCTTATACTAATTATAATAGTTATAAAGTATGTTACCATTAATAACCTTATACATACACATAGATTATACAAAACAATAACGACCATGGTTACCAATAGAAACCATTTATAAACAAATATTTCCATCGTAAATCTCAAAATTCCTGTGTGAGCACATCCTGGGGTTAGGACATCTACCTTTTTAAATTAGCCTATTTTTTTCCTGGAGGTCTAATCTATCTTTGTCCTAAATTTAATCGCAATCGGTTGAATGGTTTAGGAATGGATAAATGACAGACAGACAGACATTTATATAAATATATATAAATTATACACTACTAATTATTGTTTGTAATACGTTATTAATGCCTGCGTGAAAAAAGAAAACCCGCCGACTATAACTTTAAGTTTTTGCATTTCCTATTGGATTTTGAATATAGGTTAATTGATTCAATGTGACGCACACTAGTTATAATAACTTCTTGTTAAAAGCTAATAATAAAAACTTATATACAATATTGTTTTGATTCAATTCGAATAGTTTAATGTTGTATTTTATCTATTCTAAATTGTATACAGAAAAGTGATTTGAATTCAGTCCGCCAACTGTAATGTATGTAATATAATAGCGATATAGCGATATACACGATCATGAACTTTGCAAATTTTGAAAATGGACCCACAAATTCTAGCAAAAACTCGTAAAATGTTTGCATATATTTTGAATTGAACTTATGATAATGGTAGGCTAACTCCATGGTCGCGGTATTTAATTTGTACAAGAATTCATTAAAATATTCATATTTCTAAATATTTCTATTATAACAGGATATTGTTGGTTATAATTTAAATATATCTTTAACAAAATAAATCAAAATAATAACATGCCCAGCCAAGGTTATGTCGTCTTCAGATATATTATATATTTTATTATTATATGGTTTTTGTGTTTATTTTTTTCCCATTATACTTTCATATTGTAAATAATTAAAGTTAAAAAGTCACAGAGTAAAAAGAGTATAATTTACATTTTTAATTGCAACTACCGGTTCCATGCCGATTTCTGCCATTTTCAGGTTACATAAAAGTTTGAAAAATCTTTATGTTATGGAACACTAAAATAAATAAACTAAAAGACAGAAAAACAATAGCTCGTAAGGTCACTTTGTGTAAGAATGATAATGTAAAAAAGTACTAATAGATCGTGCATTTTTAATTATAATTGTTTACAATAAAATACGTATTTCTATAGTCATACAGGGAAAGAGTGACAATTCTTTTTTTTTTTTTTAATACACGATAATATAACTTTAATGTGATTGGTTTTAAAATAAACATCAAAAACGATTTTCTCTTTAAGGATTAAAATATACATTTTGCTATTGACAGAATGTATTGTGAAGAACTTTTATACGTTTGGGTAACAATCCCATTTATAATTAAATCGTTTGATTAGTCGATAAGATAAAAAAAAATGAAAAAAAATAAACACTATCAGTCAAAATATTTTATTACGCGTACCATTGTCTAGAGAGAATGAAACGCGAAAACTAATGGCAAAGTCTAATATCCAACACCATAATTGTAATAATGTTTTAAAATATCTGAGAAAGTCTGTACACCCGAAGATAAACTGTATAACGGCGCTGTTTTGGAAATTGGAAGCGAAATTCTCTACTTACGGTGCGTCGCTACGCCGCATGGGAAGTATAAAGAAAACAGATCTTTTGTCGTGATCCCTAAGTATATGTTTTCAAATTAAAACTTACACGCGTCGCGTACTTTATAAGTAAAATAACTTAAACTTTGTTGTTCAGTGATGTTATAATATTATACCGACATCAGTATGTTTTTACTTCGTGGTATGATTACCTAACAAAAATGAGTTGTTGTTATTGTTATTGTCACGTTTCTCGAATGATCGATAGTAGACATGAAGTCTATTAATTTACCACTTTGGAGACTAGAATGACAGTATTCTTAGTAAGTATTCAATTCGAAATATATTATTGGAATACCAAAATAGTTTAATACAGTGATGTAAAATGTCTGACATTTAATTGTTTTAAAATAAAACTTAAACATGCATATATTTTGTAATTTTAGATACCGAACAAAAAATAAATTCTAATCGAATAAGAAACACGGTAGTATCTGTGTACTAATATAATGTATCTAATACTATATTTTATTAAAACATTTTTCGGTAATTACTTTTTCACGATGTCTGAAATTTTAAAATTCCCTACTCATATTACTATTTAATAACGTAGTGGAATTCGATTCATAATACTAAATGTACTTTCTCATTTGGACCAAATTATTTTTATGACAACAATATTATTATAAAATTAATAATACATAGTTATTATGTATTACTATATTATATATAGGTATTACAATGTTATATTTTTATATTATATTTTATTTATTTATTTATTTTATATTTATATATTGAATAAAATACACAAAAATAAAAGGTATGTAATTGTATAAAATAATCAAACAACAGTATTTTCATTTCTCTTTGACACGCTTAAACGGCTGATTTGAGAAATTTCAAGGGTTTCTTCAATTTTGTATAGTATATAGGTATTAATTCGACAATAAACAATTATTTTTTAGAAACAATTTTTTAAACTGCTACCCGTATTTAAAGAAAACGAGTGATTGCTGTTGGAATAATAATCATACTATATCATAATATATAATAGCCTTTTTAGGGGGTTTCAAAAATGAAATGCATACTTGGACTTTGGGTTTCACGACATGTTTTTCAACGGCATAGCGACAACATTTTTTCTTAAATACTACATTAACATACGCTTGAACTTACGGTCATTCATTTTTTATACCTACATTGAAATTTCGTAGTACATTATAATAATGCACTGGTTATTGTTCGAATTAAATCGCTTACCTATTAAAACGCTTAAAATTATATTTACACCTAATATTATTTTTTTTTTTATTATTAATACAGGTTCAACATTGAAGTCATAAGCCGGAGAAAAAAATAATAATTTATATTACATTAATATACTATATACATTTTTTCATAATGATCTTAAAAGGAGGTAAATGTAATAATAGTGATAATGACATTTGTGGAGTATTTAAATTTGATTGTACAACTTGGTTTTTTTAAGGAAATACATCTATAATTTTTTTTTTTTTTTGTTTTATTATTTAAATATATACAATCTGTAAATTTTTGTTTTACAATAAGTGTATGTGATGGAGGGGTGGGTGACAAGGTTTGAATGGCAGGAGATAAGAAGCCGTCCATTGGAGGCACTTAAGGTTTGGATGTTAGGCTATTGGACTAGGATGTTATGTGTTAGTAAGAGAGAGTGGGGTTACAAAATTAGGGGTAGAGGTATATATAAACAATTTTAGATCAGTAGGTCACGACACCAGGTACGTTTAAGACGCCTTTTGGGGTCACCAGGAATAGTGTTGGTGGACAGCTCGGAGATCAGAGGATTACGATGGCTGAGGAACTTGGAGTGTGTGCGTTTGTAGAAAGTTTTTGCGACGTTTTGGACTTTTGGAATGGTTAGATCTCTATGTAGAGTGTCGTTTGATACATAGTAGGGTGCTTTAGTTATTTGGCGGAGGCATTTTGATTGGAAGATCTGAATTTTGTTTAAGTTGGACTTTTTGGCTGCACCCCATAGTTGGATAATCTATAAATTACAATTTTTTGTAGATACAATATCTTCTAGTTTCGTTGGCTGTTGAAAGATTTTTTCTCTCTGGTTAATTTTCTCTCCTGGACATTCAATGAGAAGCTGGTGTTTATTAAAGATATATGTTGCAGAATTTACATGTAGGTCTTGGTTCCTTTTTCATTAAGTGTACATAAGTGATGTTTGAGTGACCAATTTTAATACATGACCATATTATTTTTTGTTCTCGTCATGTACAAAATGCAGGTTAGGATACGTATTTAGAATCAAAAGTGTCTTAATATGGTGAAATTTGTTATTAGATTCCTGGTATTAACCGGGCATATCTTTGTGTTATAATAATGTGTGGTTTCTCCACAGTGATGTGGTTCATGTTTATAAATACCTATAAATAGTACGATGTGCATTTAGTTAATAATATGAGGCGCCAGTAAATCGAGGAGTGGAATTTTATTGACGAAATTTTATTGGAATTTGGAATGCTCGATATAGTGTTTAGACTATGGAATTTACGTGCTAACGTATACAGAGTGATAGTATTTTTCAAACACCAAGTTATATGTACTATTTAAGAAGAACCACTTATTTATTTTATAAGCTATTTGACACATGGTTAAGTAATATTTTGTTCAGGACTTTGCATCTGATTTTATGTGAACCCGCTGCACCCCTACAATCTCTTAAAAATGCCAATACTCGAAACCCATAATAATCTATGATTTTTTTATCCAAAACAGCTAAATTAATCGAAACCAAAATCATTTTTTATTTTGCAAATTTGTAAAATGATTGAACATAAATGATAATATAATTAAGAGAAATAATTTTACTGAATAGGTGTGCCCGACATTTTTTTCGTGGAGTATGGGGGTAGGTTATTTTGATGATATCCGAAAAATGTCTTTCTTATAGTAAATATTTTTTCACGTATCTGATTTCTCTTTTAATTTTCCTTTTATTTTAACCTAATATTATACTAAACGCGTATATTAATTCATATTAACCCGAATAATTACTGTTATTAATACTCAAACGTTTGCTAAGTTTTGTATTCTAGTGTTTGAACACCCGATTACACGTAGCACCCGAAACCGAAACTAAAACCTTGATTTAATCGGTAGTTATTATACTCTCTGAAAATGTTTACAACTTATTAAATATTAATTACTAGTGCATATAATTATATAATCATTAAAGCCCAATATTCGTTACACCTATATTACCACGGAGTATTGATTGAGCTTAGTATGTACATTTTAATAACTCAAAATCTATTCGTCTAAATTTTGATTTATTTTTATAAATATTTTTAAAAAATCATTTGCTTAACTAATATAATAATTATGATTATATAATATGAATATATCCCAGAAGGTTGAGTCATCTTATAGTATGCTCAATACGATCCAACACTTCTAGTTCGCGCATGCGCATCGCCTTGTTTTTTTACTGCATACTGTATTGTATAATATGAAATACCTGTGACATCAGTTTGAGTTTATTGTTGATTGCGTATATAAGTTGTATATTACCCCTTAAAAAAAATTGTGCACTTTTATCATTGAACATACTTCTTATTATTAATTATTCTATTGGTTTATTCGTTCTTTACCATCACACCATATAGAGAATGTAACTGTTTGTTATTACTTTACAAAATTCATGGCGACAATAATTCTTCGATCTCCTCCATAAATATTATATGTGTGCCGAAGTGGCTTCGTTTCATCGCATGCTCCGCGTATTCCTAAATATATTTAATTTGTACCTCTACATGTTCGTTTTCATTTTTGTTTTAATTTAATATTACAATACGTTACATATATCAAACAGTTTTTCCATGCGTACCATCCATATTAAACACATATTACGTACAATATTAGTGCGATGGTAAATGACAGTAGATATTATTCACTTTGTTTTTAATTGCATACTCAGCGTCAGACGCATTCATTTGATATTAAAGCGTATTTTCTGAAATTTCGAAATATTCAATCTGTAAATGTCGTTTTCCTTTGTTTATCGTTTTATGACTCACGAGCTGGTAATTGAGTAACTAACCTAACTTATCTTTCTTTAGTACGAGATAAAAATGTATTATAACCAGTGGGTACATTTATGTTTTGCAAAACATTATATTGATCTTGATCAAGTCCTGTGCAATGTCTTAGAGTTTATTTGAACATATATTTGTTGGTACATTTTTTTTTTTATTGAAAATTTAAATATACTCGTATTTATCTTAGTCGAAATTTGAATAAACAATTTCTAAGATAATAAAAGATGGGTTAAATATAGGACGTTAACTATCGAGAATAGAAGTCCTTAAAAATGGTATTACAAAAACATAAAATAGGTTTTGTAACATTGCAAGATCTTAGTATTTAATATATTCAGACAATTTTTACAAAGTTTAAAAATATTGATAGGTTATTTTAATTTACTTTAATTTTCAATGTAATTTTATATTACAAAACGTTCTCATTCGAAACAAAAATATTAAAAATATTAACAAATATTATAAGATCAAGAATTTATAATCAAAATATACACGATCGTTAAACAAATTATTTAAAAAAGACCTTTTTTTGGGTCGTTTAGATAATAAAGCTCTAGAGAATTTAAAACAAAAAGAAAAATGATATAATTGCTCTATGGCAGGGGTGGCAAATTTTTCTAACGCTACGTGCCAAAAAATAAACTTTTTTTTTATTTTTTGAGCGTGTCATTAAATTGTGAAAAATATTAAATATATATTTAGTTGTTATTTATTATTAAAAATAAAATAAAATATAAATATATTAGTTTTATACGTGCCCTCGATTTTTTTTAGCATGCCGTCTCGGGAACGCGTGTTACGGATTTTCCATTCCTGCTCTAAACTGCTTTGTCGTCCGACAACAAAAAAATTGTTTGTCAACAACACAAATCGATTTTGTGTTTACTTCCGATCTGAGTGTGAACCCGATGGCAACTGTTGTATACTAATAAACGCAAAACACCCACACTCGTGACGTCTATAGCAGAGTTTAACTCGCCCCCTAGCGGATTCGGTCCATCCACAATTGCATACGCGGCCCCGGACACTGGTCGTGCGGCCGATGTCGAGAACGACGCGACGGCACCTCCCCGGACCGCGGATGGTCCAGAGTTCGGCGGCCAACGTGTTGGCGTTTGTTTGTGGCGGCTAACGCGGGCGCGTTGTGGAACGCCGACCATCGACGTCAAGTTGTCAGGTTTTCGGTACGGAGCTCAGACCACGCACCGTTGAAGTCCGACGGATCGATGGAGCTGCACGAGATACGACTGGCCGCAGCCGCACGGAATGTTGACGGCTGTGCGGCCAGTCACACCCGTGACACTTAGCATAACCTAACCTGCTTGCCTTTTTGACGTCGGATTTGCTTGTGTTTGCATTTGTTTTGATAAATTACACTTTCCCTGTTGCTGTCAACGTGTCTTTTTTTTTTTTTTTTTTGTATTCACAAAAATGTAAAATTACAATAGTAATTATTGCCGTGTGCTTTTTCTTAATAAAACGCGTGACTTGATATTATTATTAATGCCTATTATGATGGGCTTTTCTGTTTAACGAAATCATTTTGAAAACTTAATTTATTTAATTCTATTTTACGAATTTCTTTAAATACGGTTGTTTCCTGTGATACTTCGTCAAATGAAAGTTTCACTGTATTTGATTTATATGATTACAAACCGATTTATACGTCGTAAGAAAAAGATAATTAATGTTTTCAAAAATATGGGTAATGCATTAATAATATTACAAATTCAAATTTAAATTAAAAAAAAAAAATGTTAATTTAATGTTAAATAAAAATGTATTTGAGTTATATTTTAAATTAACGCAATATGGTGTTAGCGGCTATTAGTGCGTTACTGAGTCTTGTAAATAACACGTCCCGTGGCCCGGACCCATCAGTATTATAGGTATAAAGTCTTGATAAATTCAAACAAAAAAAAACCGGATTTTCACACAGGGTAAATATCTTAATTTGATAAAAAAATTCGTGTATTTGAAAATATGGTTTTTAAGTGCTAAGCATATTATTAAGAAATTGCAGATACCACCAGAATATGAATTGACGAATAGTTGTACAGTTAAAGATATAAGTCGGGGTCATTTACACTCTTGTACTCGACGAATCGTTGTATAATGTAATTTTATACTTGAAAAATTCAAACTGATATTTAACTACTGTAAAACGTATATGCATAATATAATTTTGAGACAACGAAAAATATGGAGGTAATTTAGTCATTATATCGTGGTACTGCACAATACCTGGATGTGAAATAAGTAGGTACCTATACTCAATTTGACTGTCCTGAGGAAAATACTATGAGTTATATAAATTACAATAATATAAATATGATGATGGTTTTATTATTCGCATAAATCATATTATCTGCAGCCGTTAGACATCAGTGTCTTTAGCTGTAACACCCATCTCGCCCACACACCATGTATTTCCTCATCTATGGGCGACCGGCATTTTCTGTTTCCAAATATATTTTCCATTATTCCCCGAGGTAATCACGATGCACAACGCAAAGAGAAAACCGAATTTACGGCACAAGTGCACCCGTAATCATTATTGTAATAATACGATGTATGTAGGTGTGTGTATATATATATATATATATGTGTGTAACCACATCTGAAGTTGTTCAAACAACTACGCGTGCAGTACGAACAGGTACCCAAGTCGAAAATAGAATGAACCGAGCGCGGTATCAAACAAAACAGTTTCTGTATTTGTCATTTCAATGACTCGAAAATGTTTCGAAAAGTTCAAAAAGCATTTGAACGGTGACTATATGTTATTACAATATACATACAACGATATCGAAATTAATAATAACGTATAATAATATCCTGTGTATTGTAATTTATTGTTTGAATTTGAAACAATATTCCGTATTCGTTGGTTATCGCGACTACTTATGATTATGAAGGAAACAAAATAATTTCCATTACATAAGTTTTTTTTAAAAATAATTCAAGTTCGTATCGGCGCTGCGGTAAAATGACCGATAGTATTGACTCTTAAAAAAAAAAAAAAAATACAGAAATGTTTTTGTCAGGATGTTTTCTGAGACGGTAAAATCTCAGATTTTTCTGGTAAGAATTGAAATCGGTAAAGAAATCGTATGACACACCATATTATGCATCGAAGACAAATGCGTTGATATAAGTATCAATTAAAAACGTGAATAATTTATGTTTTGAAAATATTGTACGGAATGAGTTGGTCGACATTTTTGACTGGAATCTGAGTGATATATATACTACAGTGGTTTAACAAGGGTGTGTTTTCTCTCCGTTTTGTTCACAAGTCTAATTTTGTATTTTATCGCTTGTCACCGTGTAGTCGAAACAACCGAAACGCGAACGGGTCCCACGCAATCTTCATTCGGTCCGACATATAAATCGGTAAACGAGATTACTTGCACGTTTCGTCCACGTACGGCAAATTGTCTGCTGGCACGTCATCCGGACACGGCGCTTTTACAATAAAATACGTAACCTCTCGTGTTCGTTCTGTTGTTAATATTTGTTTATTGTTGTTGATATGGTAGGTAATTATAATATATTATCAGTTATCAAAACTCTTACGAAACGTTTCAATC
The DNA here is from genome assembly GCA_014851325.1 of Pentalonia nigronervosa. Taxonomy (NCBI): domain Eukaryota; kingdom Metazoa; phylum Arthropoda; class Insecta; order Hemiptera; family Aphididae; genus Pentalonia; species Pentalonia nigronervosa. The sequence goes on along the minus strand of JACXSJ010000477.1, from coordinate 218,883 downwards.
TGTTTGTTGTCACTGGCCGATTAATTGCACGATTCCGAAGATTCGATATAATATTATCATTGATTTGTAATAATGTCATTTCGTATCGTCCGTGTGGTCGACTGTCAATCTTTATTCCAGGGTGAGTGTGTTTTACGACTATACGTCTAAACCGTATTCGAATAATTATCCAGTAATAATAATAAATTTCACGAAAACTTACATACATGGCCGTAAGCAACAAAAGATGATTTTTTTTTTTTGAGGGGGGAGGTCTGAACCCTATCCTCCACACCTGGCTACGGCCTTGCTTACATAACACGTTATTTCGAGCTAACAAATACTGTGATAAATATTAAAATATACACAGAGAGCTGATTGAGCTGATGGAATTATTGATATTCTCAAGTCGAAACGTGTGAATTAATATCTGCGATTCTTCACTGGGCCACCAAAAAATGTAATATAAATATCTTTAACGAATTCAGTGCTCATGAAAATATAAAGGTTATCCTTGAAAAGTATAAAAATAATTTTAGAGTAGTTATTTTAAGGGTAAAAATGATTTTCTCTAGAAGTCTTCGATAACTATTTTTTTCCACATTTTTTGAATTAATTACAAAACATAAAATTACCTTTTTACATCCTTATAATTTTGTAAGTAATTCCTTTTTTAAAATAACAACATTTATTTTTAATTTCAGATCTTAAAGTAGAATATTTTTTTGAGAATTTTGAAACCTATATAAATATAATATTTCAAATAAATTAATTAGGTACTTATAAATAAATAAATTACATATTATGCCTGCTAAGTATTTAAAGTTTAAATAAGTTAAGTAATGGGCAACATTTTTGCGGTGTTCCTGTTTGACTCGTCAAAACTATAAAGTATATTTTATAAACACTAAGCTATCATCTAGACAAGTTGAAAATTAAAAAAAAATGATTTTTTTCTATAATTTCTTTTTAGTTATTTCAATAACTCGTGATAAAAATATTTTTGAATACGGTTTTAATTAGAATAAGTATTTAACTTTAAAATAATAAAATTTTATATATTTTTTAGCCCGTAAGATTTAACTAAATTGCATTAGAATAACTTATCAAACATCGCCTACATATATATATATATATATATATATATATATTAGATTCTAAGTGGAGTGAAGAATATATTAATTTTATCATGATATGCGCGTTTTTTTCTGTCTGTATACGTGATAAGTTGTCAAAATAATGCTTTAACTTTCTTTATTAGCATCTTTTCTGGTGGGAAAGTAAATCTAGTTAGTACTTCTAAGAGGTCATTGTTTAAATTTCCAATAGTTTTTAAAAGCACAGAGAAAAACAAAAATTAAATTAGGAAAAACAGGAAATTTTACGTACCTAAAAGTTATTTTTGACAAAATGGATTTTTTTTTTGGTATAACTCTCAAAAAAAAAAATGACTGTAAATACATGACTTTTTCATCAAATATTTATAAAAGTATTTTCTATACACCATACAATTTTCAATTCAGTTTTTATAGCTGAGGATTGAGCATTTAAAACAAAGTTTTTCGTAAGTTTTTAATACTGCAACTAAAAAATCAAAAAAATATATTCACATGATCGACTTTTATAGACAATTTAAGTTCAGATTTGGACGAAATTAGATATTTAAATAAAGAATAACAATGTTAGTTATTTCGTTGTAATTTAAAAAATATTTTTCGTGGGTGCTTGAAACTATAAAAGTATATTATTATATTATATACACTCAATGACATTTTCAAATGGAATGTTTTCTCCGAAAATTAATTCAACTTACTGTATTATTTATAGTGAAATGATTTATTTTAATAGCGATAATATCTTAATATACACTTAGTTATGTAGATCTTCGCTTAGAATCGTATGAGATTTCATATTATTGAATTCAAAGTCGACAAATCTATTACAGTGATCCCACTTGACACCCACTGTACAGAAGAGCAGCACTTCGCCGATTTTTTTTATTTTTATTTATGTCTAAGACTGGAAGAATATGTATGCTTATACCTCTATAACAATAAACCATGTTACCTACCATATTTGTATGTAGCTCGTATATCACAGAGTGTAAAATTAAACATTGCACTGTGTGAAGCATTTGAAATATTATGTAAACGATCTATACAAGATTATGGTATCTACCTAGTACTTAGATGTAGTAGTATATATGCAGCAGAATATATATATTTTATTAATTGTATACGTTATAAAATTTACAGCTCAAACAATCCATATTGCTACGCGAAATACTTTTGACATGCTTTTATGTTGTGTTTTGAATCTTATGTTTTTTTATGTTAATTTATTTATTTTTTCATTCAATAGGTCACGCAAGTAGCTTAAGTATTTAAATTTTCTAAAAAATAAAACATAAGCTGCTACAAACAAGAAGTTTATAATAATTTATTCATTCAAAAACAACTATGTCTCAATCTCTCAATATTGCCTAAGATCATCGGGATCATCAGGATCATCGTATAGATTCTAGAACTTTACTTTCAAATAGTGAAATTTTAATTTTTGGAAAATTTTAAATAACTTTATATTAATATTCACCACAATGAATCAGATATTAATATTATACAGACATTTTTAATTTACTTTAATGATTTAAACTTTACTAGATTTTAGTGTAGTCAACATTAATCCGACAAAATATTTATAAAATTATACAAAACCAAATCGTTGTTATTTAAATAATGCTTTAGAGTAATGGTACGAAAAACCAATAATAATTCCTAGATTTGAAGAAAAACAAATAGAATTAATATCATTATTAAATTTGATAATATTAAATAAACAAAAATGCGTAGAATATTTGCTCCAAAATTTTAATTACAAATTAAATTATAATCATTGTAATAATAATTATAAAAATAAAAATTGTACATAACAAGAAAAATTAATATTCTGTTTTACTTTTTGTATAATGCATTTTTATGTTTTCTAATTTCTAATTGTTTTAATTGTTTTCTAATCGAGGCTTCTAAACTATAAAAGTAAATACTCGTGTAATATATATAATAAAGTACACATTTTTGTATAATTTAAAAAAAAGAAAGATTATTAAGTCCAAGTGGAACGTGAACATTTTGAAAATATGTAGGTGTTTTATATGGTGCACAAAAACACAAGAATGTTTTTGCACAACAATATTTTAAGCAGAGATCAAAATCATAAAATTTTATAATGTTATCGTTACAAAATATATTTTTAGAAAACATTTTTTTTTTTGTTTTTGTTTGTATTAAACGGATTGTATGCAGATTTTATATGCAATTTTAATACAGAAAACGTTATAATTATTACCGCCGTGCCACGTTTCACGATATACCATTATGGCTTACTGTATTTAAAAAAATATTATTATTTTTTAATTTTTCAATATGTCCATCAATCGAACATTAAGTGCGTGGGATAAATAAGACACGTATGATTAAACAATAAGAAAAAAAAAATTTTCCCAGATTGAAGAGACATTGGAAGGATTTCGAGCAATTAACTTTTATTTGGATAATTATTATAAAATAAAACGTTTCTAGTTGATTTCCTATCTATTTCATGGATATCATTCTAATTATAAATATACATAAAACCACCTATTTATAGAAATAATGCTGTCAAATTATTCGGGGAGATATAACGTCAATAATAGTTATTTTCAATTTCTGACAGTCGTTCTAAAAACTATTGTAATTACCTACTTATATTTAATACCTACTTTGAAGTTTTGTACAAACTTAAGATCGTGGTTTGCGCCTAATTAAGTTTAGGTGCAAATTTTTTATAGAACCAGATTTCTCTTATACACATATTATAATATTTACATCTTAGTTTACGAACGTTCTATACATATCGTACAAACTCAATAAAATCGAAATTAAACCGTTTGAACTGTATCGTTGAGCAAATCACTGTAACCTCTATGGTTTATCACAAAAACAGTAAAGATCGAAATATGAAATGTTGCCAGTTGTATCATATTTATCCATAACCAGTGTAGCAAACAAATATATTACTAACCATGACAAATGTTAAAAATATCACATTGACAATTTGAATTGATGAATTTTAACTAATAATATTATAGGCGTTTATCGAATTTGTATTTACTAAATAATTAGTATTAAATCGTAGGATCCATACAATAATAAATACAATCTAATTGGCTACGAAAAATAACTACTTCGTTAAAAAGTTATAATATCAAATTCCATAATAATTAAAAATTAAATCGTTGTATATAATTATAATAATATTTTGTATCAAAATTTCGGTTAAATATATACTAACGGAATGCCTTCAGACGAAGGACTCTAGAGATTACTTACTTAGAATCTATGCAAAATACTTTCATCCAACCCAGAGATAAGGTCGATTCTTCTTCAATTCCTCAAAGAAACGAACTTGTTCCAAAAAATATAATGCTCACACTTAGTTATACACTTTTCTTTCTTTTTTTTACTTCTAATCTATTTTGTATCACACGTAAAATAATATTCATGTATTATTAATGCAATTTGTATATGTTGAAACGCCAATAACCATAGTAGTTGAGGCATAAAAAATAATATTAATAATAATAATAATAATAATAATAATAATAATAATATGTTCAATCTTATATTAATCATAAAATATTTTAAATAAAAATAATTATCATGTCGACTATTGTATTGCTAACTGTGTTATTCTTCCCTTGATACTGTTTATTATCAGTGTTGAGAATAGATGACAAAAATTTCATCTAGTTAAAATACAGACAATTTTATATGCATTTATCTAAATACAGATAAAGATAATCTGGCTTTTATTATATTTAAAAAACAAATTGATTTCTTTTCTAATGTGAACATAAAGTATTTAATAGTCAATAGGTACATAGAGTAACAAACGTTATTTGAGTCAAAGAATCGCAAAGTGCCAAAGTATCAACTTTACAAAATTTGCTAGTAGAACATGGGAATATGATAATATTATGAGTATATTATGTACTAATTGGATGGTGTTCTGATAGAACAATTTTAATAAAAACAATGAATACTCATGAAAAATGAATACGATTTAAATGAAATTTATCTAGATTAGTAAATGTGTCATCTAAGGTAAACAATGGATAAATAGAACAACAGTTAACAAGATAAGATAATAGACGAGTAATTTTTATTTAGATAAGTCTCGACACTGCTTATTTCAACAAATAATTATTATAATATTGAGATGTTATATCTGTGCGTATAATATTCCTCTGCGATTCGTATACGTTCGCGTTTACCATAAATACACGTATTACAGCACCGAGCCCCGGGTGCATGAGAATTAACGTAATTTCAAAGGCTATGGTAATATTCAAGACGAGCGCAATATTTATCTTATTCGTCCAATTCGCAGTCACACTGCGACGGCGGCACGATTGTGTTGCGCATAAGAATATTACGCGATACACTTGGCGCATTCGTAAGCGGATTGGGATAGATGATCGCATAACCCGGCCGGGAATATTATATTTTTGCGGGACGGAACGGAGTGAGCCGGTATACGTTTTCGCCCTTTACGGCCGACAAAAGTGAATATCAAATAATTTGTTCACGCGCGAGCGCGTGTGTGTTTTTTTTTTTTGCAAACAATTTTTTTTAAAATAATACGGCTTTAATATATGATAGGCGACTATCACATACGCGGTATACGGTTACGGGTAAAACCGTCGCAAATTTGGTGCTCTTCGCGAAGTACGGTCTTTACAAAACATATCAGAAGACTAATGGAAACTGCGGACCAGGTACGTAGCTAGGAATACACAATTGAGGTGGCCTAATTATTGTCAACATTTTTCTTGAGCGGCTAACATATACTTCCTCCATCCCTAATAATAATCGAATAATAAGTATGTATGTAACACAATTTAAGATTCTAAGTGAAACGATATAGCTATTTGTTTTTATTCAGATTTGAGATACTAAAGTGATATGCTTAAGTATTTTCAATACACTGTAATATATCTGTTAATAATATTCAAGCTTGTTTTGTTCACATTCGTATTCGTCGTATTGACATTGAATACGGCATTAAAGACAATTATGTAATAATAACAAATATTATAGATAATAAAAGTTTTTAATATGGTTTAACTTTTTTTACTTAACTCAATTGGGTATTTTTACAATATAATGGGGGTAACCCTAGGCCACCGCTTAGCCACGCACCTACTACGGACTTTTTCGTAGGCATATAGGTATTCGATGTTAAATTTAAGTGAAACACACTAATAATAAATACTGATCAAACACAAGGTATTAAATAAGTCATGTGTATATGCCGAACGTAACAATGTTAACACTTTTAACACATATAGTGTACTCCTACACGACGCACACATATTATTTAAATACACGATAAGCCTTATAGATATAACTTAGTAAATAGTCGAAGGATAGGGATACGCTATCAGAGTTTGAAAATAAACTTTGATTCGTCCGCTATTGCTATCTAATTCAAAACTAATTTGTCGTTTTTCCGGAACGACTGAACGATATTGAAAAAAGTTGTACGTTTTCGTATTGTGGGTTTTTCTATTGTTCCAGGAAGCACTTTTTAAAACAGTAAAAGTGCTTCAAAAGTTGCAAACACCCTATACGACTATAGATTGAAAATTGAACACACATATGGTACCTACCTACTTAAAACTGATTAGTTTTTAAAATGTTCAGTTATTTGAACAAAATTGAAAGCAAAAAAAAGTCAAATCAGTTATTTAAATCATTACAATTATTTATAACCTTAATGCACCATAGTGCTAAAGCTTTGGTGAAATACATATGGAATAATACTGATGTCACTTGCATGCATTTTTTATGATACTAAAAATGGTGCACACGTGTTACCTTTTACTGAATCTAACACATAACAAATTCACAGAATTATTTTGAAACAAAAACAAATGATTCATTATCCAATAGAATATTAATGCATTGTTTTTCATTTATATAGGCGTTATATATTAAGTTGCGCAGATTTCTCTTGTCTAATTGTAATTAATATTATTTTCAGAATACAACACTTCATTAAAATATTTTCAACAAAAATGACAAAGAAGAATTTACTGATTAAAAATTAAAATCAAATACATTTTTTTTTTTTTTTTTATTAAATAAAGTCTGCAACATCAACGGTCATTAGACGATCATTAAGTTATAGTACTTACAAAAAAGTTATTTACATGAGTTGAACATTATTCAAATATAATAGGTATAAAATAAATTATTAAGCAACATTAAAATTTAGTGTTTAGATGATTTTGTGGAGCAGTTTTGAGTTGAGTAAAAATTCTAGTGTGGCTCTAACCTGTGCAGGGTCTGGATTTAGATCAAGTATAATATTTTTAGGTCATCAAATAATATGAATAAATAATAACTATACACTTTTTTTCTAAATTTATTTTACGAATGGAATTAAAATGTTTATCATAACATTGAAATTTTATTTAAAAATGATTTCTAAATTAAAAAAAAAAAAAATATATATATATATATGTATATATATGTATAATACAAGTCCAATCTCTAAATATTAGAACAGTATTTTTATATGATTTTATCAATTCGTTTTTAATAGGAAAACTCATCATTTTTAGTCAAAACTTTTCAACAACTATTTGTTCGTTAAATTATTCTACGAATTGTGTACTTAATACTTTATATAAAATGAAAAGGGAATAGAAAAATATTATTATTTATTCATAATATTCATGTTAAAATAAAAACAATTTAATAGATGTGAATTATATTCATAAAGCTGCTGATTATTAATACATTTTAATAAATTGTAGTTTATTTTACTATAATTAAAACTCATGGGTCCTTACGCGAGCTTGCTCAGTGAGGCCCATTACATACGATATTTTAAAATATTTGTTGTAATTCTATATTAAATGAAAAAAAAAAGATTTTTAGCAGATTTATTTGTACAAAGTGATTCATCAATATTTAATTTCCTTCAATAATGAATTTATTCAAATTCTGACTTTTGAGATTTTGAGTATACGATATTTTCAAATGATTAAATTTTGTTGTACTACATAAGAACTATCATGTGGTGAGACAAACTTCTGGTTTTTAAATAAGAACCCTCGGGTTACTGTAATTTATTTAGATGATCATTTTTTTGAAAATGTTGCAATACTTAATTAAAATTTCAAACGGGTAATTACTCAGTTATCAAAATGTTTGAACCATTCTTAAAAACTATTAATGTTAATAGATTGAATTTAATCGCTACAAATTTAAAATCACCATTATAGTCCTCACATCATCCATATCATAGAACTTATTATCGTTACTACACAAAGTTGAAGAACTGGGAAACAACTAGTTTCAAATTTTATTTTGATACTTTAACATTTCTAGAAAATGTATCCACCACATAATTAACAATAAGAATGTAGAGTTTTAATTGAAAAACGAAAATTTGTAACTTCACAGTATTCTAAACACTCCTTAAGCAGTATTGAATATCTTGAGAATTTGAAAATAAAGTCTGTAAGTCATCTATTTTAGAATTCCTAAAATCAGATTTTGAACAAATGTATATTATTATACCACTAATTGATTTTGTCGATTAAATGATAATTATTTCGAAAAATTGTAGATGTTGTTGGTGTCCGATCTCAAACCAACAATATATTATGACGACATATAGCTACATAGATACGAGTATATACGAATGAATAATCAAGCGAACGCGTTGTACATAGTTTTGTACCACTGGTTAAAAAAATGTATGCACACGTTTTTTATAATAAATATTACTGACGTATGAAAATAGGTCACTCGCCGAGCGATTTCAGAGATAAAACCGAACATTTTTCTAGGCGGGTTCCCCGAGCTGACAGATCGCTGATCTGGAACGCGGGAAACGGTATGACATCCAATATAATATAGTATATATACCATAGAAGGCATTTATAATTATTATTTTTACAATAACTGGGATTTTGATTTTCCGGGGAGCCGGCGTGAGACACAATTATAATCGGTCGTCGAAACGCCGTTCGCGCGACGCCGAATAGCAGCGGCAAATCGTGATAAATAATAATAATATTATAATAATAATTTATAATTGTTTTAATTGCATTATCGCCCCGACGAAAATGCAAATCGCCGGTAACAAATGGCCGTTACGCGGTCGCAATATTCGCGCCCGTTCGTCGGCAAAACGACCGTGCAGTTAATAGTGCTGCACACGCACACGCGTACAATATAATATATGTAATGATAATAATATAATTCAACAATAGTTGATATCTACTACCATTGTATACCTATACCGCGGTAGAAGCGCGACCTGTAGTCATAGTAGTTGTTGTAGTACTATGTCGGCGTGGGCGCGGCGACGGTACGAGTTGTCAGGTCGAGAGTGACTGATGAGAGAATTAATGGGTTGCTCTCTCTCCGTACGTGCGCGCCGTATGAATACGACTCTGAATTTACCACGTAAACTACTACTACCGCTGTACCCTACGATTTACCAATACACTACTCACCTGTACGACTATAGTACCCACTACACATGCTATTATTATTATTATTGTTATTATTACTATTATCATCATTAGTATTGCCGCCGCGTGCGGCAGCGGTGGTGAGATTTTGCCAGGTTCATACGCTGTTCGTGAGAGAGGGTCTCGCTAAGAGAAGGGTGAAGAGAGAGAGAGTGTGTGAGAGAGCGAGAGATTGACGGGGCGGAGTGGAAGAGGGCGTGATGGTGAGAGGGTGGGGTAGGGACGGGGATATGGATGATATCAAAAATAACGATCGTTTTACCTTTTACGCGAACGGCCCGCAATTATTTTAAATAATGACCGCTGCATGAAAAATACATTTGTTCCGATCCCATACAAAAAACGACTGCCACCGAATAACGCGCCCGTTAATATTCGAATACACTACATATTATTATTATATGCCTAACGTGGTTATTGGCCAACCGTCATCATCAATGCTATAATAGTCATCCGGTACAACAAAACATTTGGTCAAATAATGACCAACATTAGTCAATGCAATAATGTATATAATACACTCAACGTTGTTGTATTATAATATGTATTTTGTTGCAATCGTTTCCGCACATTTCATACCGTAGTAGTAAACAGTGATATAGCTAGACGAATGGATATTTTTAAAAAAAGGACCCAATGCAAATGTTTGAAAACATTTCAGGAGAGACAAGAAACATATTTTCCATCTTAATTAACTAATATTACCATTTTATATAAATTCTATATGATAGCAAAAAAAAAATAAATAAATACATTTTTTCTTGGTTATTTGTCTATAAGTCACATAGTTTTTTTTTAATAAATTCATATTTTTACTGTTATAAAATAATATTTTACCTCTAAAATGGATATATTTTATAAATATTACTAAATTAAATGAATTTATGAATTACATAAATTTAAAAACAATACTCTATTGTATTTTCTGAAAAATTAAAAAAATATATGATTTGTTAATTTTAAAGAAAAAACTCTTTCATACATTATACGTTACATAATGCCTAAGTAAAATTATTTGCTTGTACAATAAGATTAATAAATCACCATAAAACCATTTTATATAAATATGTGATCTGTAGTTATAAAAAAATATTTTACATTGATGGTATGTTATTAAAATTATTTAAATACAAATTTCAATAAGAAAAAAAAATACGAATCGTTGTTCTTACTTTTACAGTGATGTGTCTATGATGTGCATTTGTTCTTATAATAAAATATGTATACATAATGAAATATTGAAAATTTTCATATTGTAATACGTTGTAGCGTTGATTTAAAAAATAAGATATGCCTACGACTTGGGATATACTTTATATTATATATAAATATAAAGTTTTTAAATGTTCATAGTTGATGAAGAAAAGATCGCACCACGAATTTTATGAACAAATAGGGAATACGGCACTTCCATTTTAATAAAAAATATATTTTGGTTTTTTCTTGTAATCAAAAATTGCATTTTTATTATTATATGTATGACTGTAGTAATAAGAGACTTAAAATTTTAACCAAGCATTGTAATTGATAAGTTAATTGTTAAATTAAAATTAAATTTTTAATTGTTTTTGAATAGTCGTGAACGTGAAAGAATTTTCAAAAATAAGTTTAACTTATTATGTGTATCTTCAAATGTTATAAACGTAGATCCATAAAATGATACGCAGTATCAAATAGAAATCAACTAGGAATAGTTTTCAAACACGTTGATATATCGTCGCTAACAAATTGTCAATAATAATAAATAATAAAATATCAACACTATAATATTGTACATCGATAAACCAATTAAAACTTGTTCCATACGACCAAACATTCGTCTACTGAATAATAATAATAATAATACAAATAATAACAATAATAATAATAATAATAGCAATCAAATATCAATTATAATTATAATAGTTATTAATACTATATAGTATTTTTTTTTGTAACACGGCGTGATGGATAGGCATAACAGCTACATAACCACATTTTGGCATTCTTTGGGTATTACTTATATACATTTTTGTAATATTGACATATTGTGTATCATACATAATAATTATAATAAACAATAATATAATTAGAATAGTTTTATGAATCAGAATAAATTAAAAATGTTCACAAGGATGATGATGATTGTAATTTGTTAGTAATTTGTTTAGCTAAAATAGTATTAATAAATAATATTATATGTTGATTAAAATGTTCGTATATTGTATATTTCGTTGGCGTTTTAATATAATATAATAATATATGCAATATGTGCTGGCCAATAGTTTTGTCATTGAAAATGTCATTCCGGTTATCTATAATATTAATCAACATTATATTTTCTGTGGTACGATCACTGTTTAAAACAATCGGTAGAGATTTAGATAAATTATTTAAATTGAAATCACTAATTAATTCGGAAACTTTGATCGTTTGTGGTCTAAAATGTTTAAAGGAGTAAGACTGATGATTCGACAACCGATTTTTAAATTAAACAAACTCTGCTTGAAACTCCCTATTATGATTGCTTTAGATTCCAAGAAAAAAAAATTTAATTTTGAAACCCGATAATTAGAACGCTGCAAATAATTATAAGACACAAGGTACAACAAAAACATAGCAATTTCACAAATAACATACAAATAACACATTTCTTTGATACACTTTATTCCAATTAAAAATAATAAGTATTACACCAGTGTAACATAAATATATTAAAATATATGTAAGGTATAATTGAACTCCGCCGAAAAATGATTATGCTGTGGTTCAACGGTTTAAAAGGACTTTTTTCGTTAATTGTTAAGTAAAATTGTATTGACAAGAATGTTACCAAAGTCAATGCAAAAATATCGGCACAAAAGATATTTTCTTTAGTAAATTCGCTCGGACGGCAATGATTCTCGTATTTATTCGACGAAATTCGAGATGTACAGTCGCTGCGTTCTATACATTGTCTTATCATCATCGAAAAATATTAACGTTTTGTTTTCACGTTACCCGAGGGCACAACAATACTCTTCCGGCACTACGCGTAATTGTATACATAATACGTCATATTATTTTACCTTTAGAATTTGATGAATTATTGTTTTGCAAAATTAAAACTCGAATACCCAATTAAATAATTAAACGAAACGTTGCGAAAAAAAATGGCTTGTTTGTGTCGTATTATAAAAGTAATTTATGTCAAACTATCAATACGGTGCTCGTTGACAAGCCATAGTTCAAGTGGTTGATCGGGAATGTTGGTGTATAATATTGATGTACATACACAATGTTCGTTCGTTTACGTCATAAAAATGTATTTCCAAAAATTTTTTGTTCCATTGCCAGAATCATTAACAAGTATAATACCTACTCTAGAAATCTATATAATGTGTAGTTTGTATTCAAACGCGACATGACAGAGTGTTAATTAATTTACTACATTGCGTGTAATGTACCTACGCATAAATAATAAGGACAAAGTTAAGTATGAATAAAAAACAACAGCTCTCTGTTTAATGTAAATGAGAATTTGATTAAGCAAACTTATTCCTCATCTATTTTCATAAATCATAACGATTTAATTTACGAAAACTCTATCGATTTTGTCCCATAAAGTAAATCGTTTACAATTACAAAATAATTATTTTTTTTACAAAATACGGTATGTCACTAAAGCTAGTAATTGGCTAATTTTAATCAAACGCTGTGATTTTTGTATCTAGTAAAACCAAACATTTTTAGTGTTGCGAGGTTCAAATTGAAATGTTTTTTTTTTTTTTTTTTTTTTT
>JACXSJ010000477.1:202236-205454 GCA_014851325.1 Pentalonia nigronervosa | reverse complement strand
AATACACGCTGCAGTTTGAATACAGAACATTTTATATTATTATTCTCGTAAAACTATAACAATAATATTATACCCACACTATTATAAATTGATCTCATTATAATATAATATTTAGACATAAACCTATATAATAAATATTTATACAATTTATTATAATACATTAATCTATCCAAATGGAGACTGCTGCCAAGGGTTATTAAAAAAAAAAAAAAAAAAAAAAACACACACACACTTATAATTATTATTCATTTAACAGATATTATTATTATACTGATTAAGAAATACGATATCAGTATTCCTAATTGAATAGCGAACGAATACTATCTGTTAATAATAAAATCTGCTAAATATAAGTTGTAACTTAACAATATACATTTTATATCACGTGAACGAATTTTGGTTTAAATGACTGAATACCAATGGAAATATTATAAAGAAACTCACTTTGAAATTATTATTATTATGGACCTCTAATATCTATCTTTTTACATGGCGTAACGAACCAAATAAAATAGTCATAAATTACAATTTACAGTGACAAATGATTATTCGACATCTTTTATTTTTCTGAAGCTATATAAACAGTATTTTAAGTTCCAGTGGTAAATTAATTGAATTTGAAAAACTATTACAGACTATAGTAATCAGACAAAAATATTCACTTCAACAAATTTTTATTAAATTTTTGTCGAAAAAATAAAACAAAACATTAAACATAACATCAGTGACATAATAAGTAGATTAAACTTGAAAAAATATTTCTATGAGAGATGAAAAGATTTATACTTAACTTTGGTTTTATTTTTGACACATCTAAAAGTGTTTTAACTTGTTTTTGAAAACATATAAAAAATATTTTAACATCCTTTTAGAAAGAAGCTTGTCATATATATTGGCAACCAGTATTATTTCGATCCAAAGTTAGTTTGTTGGTCATAATGGTCGAATGAAAGTGAAAAAAAATCATAATTAAAGTCTCTGTGAGCATTTTCTTTTTGTCTGAATGCCGCGTGATTCGTGAAATACATATTTTTATTAAAATGCATTACCTGGGTGCAACGTCTTTGATATACTGAAAACAGTTAGCTACAAAAGCTCGACTGGTAGAGATAAATTCGAATAATTCCGGATTGATTAATTTTGACATAGATTTATTGAAAGGTATACATAGGTAGCAATAATACAATTGTCAATCTCGTAATGACAAATTACCACCAGCAGAGGACGTGTTAGATTGGTGTATTGTGTGGACTAGTGACGTCAAAAACATATTTTTCTGGTGTAGCAAGACATTATTTTACCCACCCACCTCCTCCAAAACTCAAAATTTAACGTTTTTTTTTTTTTGTTTATTTTATTAATTGTTATTATTGGTAAATATTAATGCACCAAAAAATAGGTATCATCAGAGTTGGAAGTAGTTTAAGCTTTTTAAAAACCAAGTAACTAGTGATCAAGTAACTAAATTTAATCAAAAAATTGACTTATATAAGTATATTTTTCTAAAAACTAATTGTTATTAAATATTTTTTTTTGAATATCGTTCATCCCTTATTTCCAATGTGTAGTGACTGCTACGCCTAGGCATAGGGTTAGGCAAAATTGGTGTGGACATGCAGGTGAGCGTATCGAATTTAGCTGAAAACTTGTACCTCGGTAAACACCTCAAGTATACTGAAATGACCGCAAGCACGTTATATTTTTGCACATTGACGTATTTCTTGTTTTTGAACAAGTGAAGTCGAACACCATCACGACACGTTAGGACGACGGACAATGCCAGAAAGTGGCACGGAGAACTTTACTCTGGGGTGTCTGAGCTTGGTAAATTATTAGACGCTTCTATGTATTAATTAATTAATGTTGTATAGTTGATGAAAAAACAATATTATGACAGTATTTTACATCATCGCTATATGGTCTGTAGTAATCTGTATACACTTAAAATATTTTTACTATGGTTACGTATTTGATGTGCTGTGATGTGAAACAGTAGCCTTCTGGCTTGTCTCGTGGGAAGTGAAATAATAACACTAAAGTTACTGGTATCGCTTCTTCTGTTTTATTTCTATGTAAATATATATATATAGTTGATATGATATGAGGGGAGTCGGTCCGCTAACGCGACAGCCGGGCTGAATAGCGAGCTGTCGGTAAGGCGTTTCGTCACGACGGGCCATAAGATCCGTCCTATCTACAATACGGGTCGCAGGAATGGTTGTATGACATATAGCGAGGGATGGGGGGTCGACCACGGGTAGTGTCTAGCTATGAGGCGACTGCTACTGTGAATCGGACCCGGGAAAGGCAGGCTCTCAAAAGCGGCCGAGGGAAATCGGGGACGTAACTGCGTGTCTTGTCGCCGACTCGGTCTGGCCTGTTGGTGTCGGCACTGGTCCGCGTCCGTCGTCCTGGTCTGGCTCGTGGGTTGCAACGCCGGTACACTCGTTCGGTCCTTCGCCGATGCTGCCGTTGGGCTATGGGAGCTCGTCGTTGTTCCTTCTGGCAGTTGCTAACTGCGACTTCGCTTCGCGCGGAGAGAGTGTGGCGATGTCCGAATGGGTTGCGCTCGGTTCGTACGAGGAGTGTGCGCGTTCGGCGTCTCCGTCGAGGTGGCTTCCCAGCTGTCGGTTGCGACTAACCGTCGTTCGCTTCGGTGGTCTTCCTGTCTTATTTTCTTCGTACTGAGATACTGGGTGTGTTCTGGTGGAAGAGGTAGTGTTGATTGAAGACTGAAGAATTGTTGTGGTCGGAAAACGACCGGTATATATCCCGTGCGCCGTACCGACTAGTAAACTAGCGTGTGTGCCGCCGTAATGCCTGTGTTTTCTGTCGGTACGGGTTTGGGATTTATTCGTTGGGTTTTTTGGTTACAGCCATGGGGAGGGTTTCATTAGATTTGTCCTAATCTCCCCTGTCCATGGCTGTACTTTGTTAAGTCGTTAGCAACTTTGAAATCGCTCATATTTAGTAGTAAAGCTTTGGTTACCGTGATTTCTTATATGGCGTGTTGTGATTGGTTGGTATGTGTAGTCCTGAAAAGGACTGCTTTAGTTAGTGGTGTACTGTTACAGATGCAATCAGTACCTATTCAATTTATATGTAATATAGATGTTTAGGAAAATAAATATGAACATATTTTGATTGATTAATTTACGGTTAGAGATTTGAGGAGTTTTGTCATGGTTTAAAAATAAATAAAGTTTAAGGAAAATTAT
>JACXSJ010000477.1:47236-197236 GCA_014851325.1 Pentalonia nigronervosa | reverse complement strand
ATAACTTACATACTAGTGATGACAGTAATATAAATAAATAAAGAGGTTTATAATGTATGTAGAGATGTTGCAGAGATAGAATACACTTTTGACTTTTAAGTTAAACTATTTTAAAGATACACTTTAAAAAAAAATACAAAAATGACTATCCCAAAAGCCATTTAAAAAAAATATTTACAAAAATTAAACTTCAATAATGCACGTGCAAATCAAATTTATTTGCCAAACTTATGCAGTTTTCAAATGGTATGAACGTAAATATCACCTATATTTTTACTCGAAATGTCAAACTAATTAATATAAGACGTAGATATGGCAATGTATAGATAGTAACTTTAAAAACCACTCGTATAAGACATTTCGATATTCTTATAAGATTTTTTAGAAAATTAATGAAAACGTCAAGATATAAAATACAATATGTAGGTATATACCTAGTCGATGTCAAATCGAATGATATGACACTTGAAAATTGTTGAGTACTTACATTATCCATCCTAAAAAAATGTTTCGTGGAAAAATATATGTCATTGACGAAGCCAATAACTTTCTCGTTCAGATTTGAATACAAACATAATAATAATACGTTAGAGAATACGTCGAGAAAATTGAATTTTTTTTTACAATATATTTACCAGCACAGAAAAAATACTGAAAATTTCTTCGTGACAATTATTATACTTTAAATTTTAACGTAACGTTAAATGTTGAATAATGATTTATTTTAATGATCCATATATTTTGTGATCATCCGTGGTATACGTAAGTTAAATGTTTGCTTGCATACCGTACTGACCAACTAAATTACACTAAATATTTTAATTTAATTTTATGTTTGGATCTCTCTCTCTCTCTCTCTCTCTCTCTCTCTCTCTCTCTCTCTCTCTTGTTTTCTTACTCTTTTCCGGAGAAAAGCCGAAAAGATTTTAACCTCAAGCCACGTACATTTAGGATTCGGGCAGTCAGATAAATAATGGCAGTCTTATTACAGTCCGAATAGGTACCATTTATTATTAACACGTCAACACTATAATACAAAAAAACAAAAACACAATTGAACATTTATTTCGATATGAAAAGTGTGTGATCAGTTGCGGTTTTTGGAATTCGTAAAAAAGTATATGCACTTAAATCGTATCTTGTTTTTGATCGAACAATACTCGCCATCATTCGTTTGCATAAGTTTCGTGCGCAATTTTCTGAATCTTAAATTTCGATTGTTGTACATTTAGAACTTTGTCTGCGTTTTCTGTTGATCATCAATCAACGTGTCATGCGCGGGTCGTTTATTTTCTTTCCGGAAGTGCAAAAGTTTTAAAAACCACAAATACTTGTCAAAAGGAAACAAAATGACCACCACAAATTGTTATATCGTGTGTAGGATAAAATATAGAAACGATTACGTTTAAACAATAATACATTTTTTTTTCCTAATCCGATTCTGCGGAAACAACACGTAATATAACAATTATGCAGCAAAAATTAGATTATCTACCTTACTTATTTCTCATTTTTTTAATATTTGTAAACGTAAATAAATATCGAATACTTTATTATTTCAACGAGTAATTAACATTTAAAAAAAAAAAAAGAAAACTTCCGGTGAGTTATGGTTTGTGAAATTACATAATTTGATATATAAACGTTTTAAAACACAAACATGTACACGATGATTAATGGCGTTTGGTTTTTAGCAGTAGTTCAATCTTTACGAATACAAGTGGGGAAATGAAATATAAAAATATAGTTTAGCCGTTATTCATGTTTGCTATTAATATTCTGATTAAATTTATGCAAAACCATCGGTGAAAAAAAATAGTAAACTGTATGATATAATATTGTATACCATTATGAAAATGCATAGCTGGATAATTATGCTTGGAATTACTTGTATAAGCAGATTTGATTACAAACAATAATAATACGATTGCTTGCGCAGTCGCAAACCATAACCATATACCTAACATAACGTTAGTGCGCTATTTTTATCGCATTGCACCAATATATTGTTATGATTTAATTGAATATCCCATGCTTTTACAGGTTTGACGTATTTTGCATAATATAACCTTTGTCATTAAAATGCTATGCGTTATAGAATATTAATATTAAAATAAAATTATTGAATGCGATATGCAGCTGGCTGAAAAGAAACTATGAAATAATATGTATTAAAAAAACAATGAAATATATGATATTATTTTAAAAATAAAAACATTTTTAAGTTCTTAAAATGTTGTTTATTTGCACCGATTGGCTTATTACGTCATATACTTAAATAATGTAAATTAAAATCACTAATATGAGTAGTTCAATGTATGGTGATGAAAACTTCAAAGTAATCATTGAATTGATAACGTGCCGATAATATTCTTAAATCAATATCAGTTTGATTATATTATGTGTTAATCAAAAATCGATTTATAGCTAGTTCATCATTATAATAGTGTTGAGAATATCCACCATCACAAACAAAATAATAATTATATATTTAAGTTTTAAACTTTTTTTTTTTTTTATCGATTTTCGAACAGTCATCGATTCGTAAACATTTCATACTATAATTTATGTGGATATAGATAATATGTTTTCATGATTGTTTCGTGTTCAATTTTCCGAGTATAATCTATTTCAAAAACTTAACATTAAAAAAAAAAATCAGAAACCAATGTGCTTGATAAACACTTAAAGTAGTTAATCTTCAAAACATTTCCCATATTTAGTTCCTTATTATAAATTATGTATTAGCGTCTGACTGTCAGTGATTTAACACTATCAGCTATATTATAACAATTGTTTTATAAAGTTTTTGGGAATTTTTTCTTTTCCGTCTAGCTTATTGACTTAATTTATTTTAAAATTATGTATTATTTTAACGAATAACTTAAAAACAAACGTTAAATACGTTATACAGTATATTTTACAACGAGACATATTTTTTTGTTCTTCTGGAAGTCTACATTTATAATCATATTTTATATTCATTGTTAAAGTTAACCTATTAAAATATTTTTAATCAGTTGCTGAAAGTGTTTCCTATTATATATTTTGCTTTAATGTATTTAATAACACTTTACAACTCTTCTATTGTTAAGCTTTTTACTTTTAATAAAACGATTATCGATTCGTCCAGGAATTTAATATTTAAAAAAAAAAAGAGATTAATGATGTTTATTTGATAGATTGATATTAGCTAGATTTTAGTAATGATAATAACTTTCAACGAAGCTTTTAAAACAATAACATCATCTTCAAGACGACATTGATTTATAATCGACATTAATTAAACGTTATATCCTGAACAATAATATACGTATTTTTTTTTTTTTTTAATGTTTATCTTTCATATTCTTCAAAAAAGTTTAGGAATAATAATCGTTTGAACGTAATTGTTTGCAATAACATACAACTCAAACGAGTGCAAAACATATATGATGCACTAAATACATGTCGTTGCATTTCATTACAAACGTCAATATAAAGTCTTAGAGATTAAACTGCACGTAACTAATTATGTTTTAAATAATATTAATGTATTATTTATACTTACGGTCAACGAAGAATACCATAAAAAATGTTTTTATCAACGTTAATATAATATGTATAGTGTGTATACGTTGTATACCAAATATTTACCTAATACTAATTTAGCTCTTTTAGTAAATATAACATATTATTTAACAATATTATTATTGTACTCTCTAACCTCACCACCAACTTGAACAAATATAGAAGTTTTAGGGGTGAGATGAGATATGGTCTTGTTGAATTGTATCGCCTAGCAACAAATTCTCACCACATCGTTCATTTCCCAAGGTAATTTAACATATTACGTTAGTATAGTTCTTATTATTTATTTATTTATATAATTTTTTTTTTTTTTATTGTTGACGCAATGTGGTATAGTGGTTTGTAAAGTTTAACTACGAACGTTGTGCAGTGTGTTAAAATTTACATTCGTTTATTTTTTTCACAGCGTTTTACGTCACGACTTAATATTTTGAAACCTTTTTAGGAAAACGAAACTTTTTCTCGCATAAATTAGCATACCCAATTACTTTAGATTTTCCGGTTGTTTGATTTTCGTATGGAATATTTCAATCATTGCGAAGTTTTGAATTTTGAATAGGTAATTCTATTCGACCGACTAAACTGACATACTATTTTTGAAAGCCACAGTCGGCACGTTGTTATGTGAACGGTATTCTAAATCCGTGTTGAAAATAACAAAATCGAAAGTGAAAGGCTGCCCATAGGTACGATATACTTTGATTTTGTATTCTGAATATTATATACAATCTATATGCACTTAACTGTGTTCGTAATGTATAACGTTATAATTGCATATTAATTTATATCAATAATAATCGTGGAGTTGATATCTTGCTTTTGAGCATTACGATGGGAATCATAGTATGATAGCCGTGCAAAAAGTGTCTAAGTGAAATTTGAGCTTTGTTGGGAAATTAAAATTGAATATTCACAACGGCCTAGAAATACACAAAATTGTTCAATTTTAATAATTTCTTTTTTAAAAAATCTATGAAAAAGTAAAACATTTTTACCTTGAATTATTCAATTTTATATTTTATAGTAACTAGCAGAGTAGTTGAAAAACTAAAAAAGGATAAATGAAAAAATGACCAACTGACTTCTCAATTATATTATCAAATTAAGAAATGACTAACTGACTTAATCAAATCACTTGATCAACAAATGTAAGAAATAGAAAAGTTATTATTTTAATTAAAAAACAAAAGAACAAATTTTGATATCCGTCAATATCGTATTGTAATAAAACTGTCCAAGTGCACTTGATCATAACTTAATGTTATGTAAAAACTGATCAAATTCACTTGGACAATTTTTGCACGTAGAAAAAAAATAATTTCAACACTTCGTCATAATACAACAATAAAAATAAATAAAAAATACAATAGTCCATAACTTGGTATATTTTTAAAACTTTCACTTGGTCATTTTTTCTACAGTCGAAGAAAGACTATGGGTACTATTTGACCATATTATTGTACATAAACATATTTGCACTTAGACACTTTTTGCACGACGGCGACATTACATTTTTTTTTTTATTACATTGATCATTAAAAGTAAGTAGTAGGTATTTCTTGACGTCTTACGGTTCTGGTAATTGTATATTCATAATAAAAACCACTCAATTATTTTATTATTTTAATTGTGCGTGATAAACGGGGACGGATGTTTAAATACAAAATATACAAATTTTACACATTTTTAACAGATTTTATTTTATTAAATCTATTCACTAAATATCATAGGAGACGTGTTCTTTTCATTGTCAAATTTTCGTTAGGCGAGAGAGGATAGAGTTGAAGGGACGTAAAGGAATGTGGAATGTTACATTAGGTCAAGCAAGTGGAGACTTTGATGTTCGTGGTACTTACCGACGGCAATGGGGAGCCGACAAAAGTTTTTTAAAAAAGAAAATTCCGAGGAATGGCACCTTACTTGTGTTACATACACGTGCGCATAATATAGGCACTGTTATCGATCTCGGATCGTTTAACATATAAGATAATTTTTAAACGATTTCCATGTGTGACAGCGCGCGTGTGACTGCGGTGTTCTCCAAAATCCCCAAAATTAAAATATATGGTAATCCATCGTTCCCGCGATTCTTATTTATTCACGTGACGCTCGCATAATATTATTGTATCAGCTGCGCGTGTGTACTGCACAAACGATATGATATTTTAAACGGAAACTTTTCACTATCGTCGGCGGACTTCGGACTGTTCTCGAAAGCTGCAGTCCTGGATGTGGCCGATTTGCATAAAACACACAGGTGAAAGTTTGTAAATGTAATTAACGCCGCTGTGCCCGAAGAGTTTGCACAGGTCATTTGTGCTACACCACCCTGTAGGGCCCCTGAGTTGCTAATACCACCTGACCGAGACAAAACTTTCAGCTAAAAGTTCGTAATATCAACGAAGTTTGGGTCCAGTCTGCAGACAACGGTAGCGCGAGCAAACAAACCGAGACGAAAACACCTCAACCGCAGAGATGAGAATATTATACATAATATATTATATTTGGTTACACAGACTACATGTCGTGTATAATATCATTATTATATGTTCGCACGCGACAATATTATTATATCAATATAAAACGTGTAATTATTCCAAAACATATTTTTTTTAATCTATTCTCAAGCAGAACACGACGTGTTTTTTTACAACGTTATTTTTTTTTTTTATACGAATAATAAAAACGCTTACTTGGGTATACGTTTAATCCAGATCATAATATGTCTGTGACTCTCTCTCTCACCCTCTCCCTCTGCGTTTCGTGAATTGTATATTATGCTTGGTTTTAGATCTTTGTTATCATACGGTTTATTATAATGTTAGTTATTTTAAATATTATACAGTTACACAGGAGTACAAATGTTTTTGAATAATATGAGTTATTGCCATATGTGTATGTAGTTATTTTGTTTTATTTTTATTTCATCGCTTTGACGAACAGTACTCTGGGGTAAAATATATATTTACTAAATTAAATTCGATCGACATGCAATATTTTTCAATCCTGAATCGATTATTTCCGTGGTTTTTTTAAATCATAAATAATAATATGTATTAGTATATTATACATCGATTAAATTACTAATTTAGATATTTATCAACTATAGAAATTTCAATATAATAATAAATTATCACCCACTATTATCCAAAATATTACGTTATAAATGAGTTTGAAAATGAATTATTTATCAAAAACTAAATTCGTACGAATTCATTTTAAATATTAATATATTATAGCGGTCTGGACAGTTAAAAATAAAAAAAAACACAAAGTTACAATTGTTTTCATATTTTGTAGAATTTGTAACATTTGCAGGACTGAGAGGTATACAATACGCATTATACAAATATCTGTGCGTAGGTTAGTATTGATTACAACGTTTTTTTTTTTTTAATATAAATTCTGAAATTTAGGTTTTCCTCTTAAAAATTTCAAGACTTACTATTTAATTACATCTGATTACGAATGTTTCAGACCTAATTAAACACTGATTAGACGTTTATTTTGAACCGCAATATTAGTGTTAATGTTAATGATGTTGTTGTTGAATGATACATTTTGAGATTTTGAGTTAGTTTACTACTAAAAATTGATGAATAACTTAATTGTTTATTAGTAGTAGCTACATAATAACCAGAAACAACCTAATATAATTTATTTAAAACATATTTTTATTTAGTGATTTTATTCATGATTCTTACTATTATATTTTAATTATTTATTCAGGTTTAAGTAGTGTGTCAGTTGAAACAAAATCGATTTTGTGCACGTAAAAATTCAAAACTGTATTATTGAAGAGAGAGTTCAAATTTTATAGCTCATTATATTTGCTTCATTGAGCTGGATTTTGCCACGTCATTGCCAGTTGTGCGAGAGGTAGATATTGGTTATATCGGTGTGGCATCCTCTCAAGTCCACTAATCCCACTCCACTTAATTGAAAAATGAACGAAAATGGATATTAGAGACGATATTATGCACCTAAATATTTTAATATTTTTTATATGCCTAACAAAATTCCAATATATGAATAATATTGTTTTTTTTTTATAATTAAAAATTCAGTTATTCTGCACAATAACATTTTGTCTGATCAAGATATTTACAATAATTTCTTCGTTGGAGCTATGCCATTAATCTATTGGATTGTGAATTAAGAATTACTCCACGTCATATAAAATTTATTAAGAGATTTCTAAGTAGATATTCTGTTGGCGAGGAATTTAACGTAATTAATATGTAGGTTTAGGACATATGACTAGTCGTTTTTTAAAATATGTATTTGGAGAAAATCATGAAAAAAGAAATAATTTTTCGAAGCTAATTAATATGATAGATGTAGTATTGTGAAACAATTTATTAAAATAAAATCGTTTCTTCATAAAATGTTGACCATAATCGAGTTCTGTGATTAAAATTGTTTATCCCACGTATTGATTTTTGACATTTTCAAATTTAAAGGAAATAACCGGGAATTCCACTCAAATGCAGTGTCACAATATTTTGATTTGAATAATTATTTTGATTTTTGAATGGAATATTTATAAAAGGTAAAATGTTTCTGAAATATTTTTCAATAGAGTGCTTATTTACCTTCTTCCTTTCGACGAATTTGGAATTATTTATGAAAAAAATAAAAGATTTTTATCCGAACATTTATTTGAAATACAGAAAAAAATGTATCAAGACAAATAAAAACAAAATTAACACGGTTTTCGTTTTTATTGCATTTATAGAATATTTATACTTTAAAAATCAAAAATATAGTTTTTACTCTGGCCACGATTACCACAATAATATATTTTTGATTGGAAAAAAAAAGTAAAAATAAAAAGAGAAAGTCTGTACAGATAACGTTAACCTTAAATTGTAAACTTGAATATTTACTTGCATTTCTTTGATATTTATTTTACGTTTTATAAATTATTTACAAGAAAAAAAATTAACCTTTCTAAAGTTTAATTTGTGTTAAATTTATTATTTGCAAAACAACTTGAAACAATGTCATTGCTTTCTAAAAGGAAAAAAACATATAACATTGTAAAATATTACTTTTTATCTTACTTTCCTCTAAAGATGAATCTAACTTATATTAAATGTTCGCAAAATTTGACAAGGTTTTTAAAATATTTTAGATTTAGATTTAGTATAGTTATTTTAAAACTGATGTTCCTCGACGACGACGTCTGATATAGAAAAATTACATATTTGGATAATTTGTGAATGTAAGATAAGGATTATATACCTATTTGATATTTTAAATTTAAATTATAGTGTTTGGATTGGACATGATTAACCCCATAAGTACATTAGTAATTCGCTAACACTTGAGTTAAAAACACGATAAAATAAAATAAGAAATAAAACAAAAAAAAATGAATATAAACATTCTGTATGTAAGTATAACGGACTCGCAGCATAATACATTATAATAGTTATAAATTGTCAATTAGATACAAAAATAAAATAATTCGTTTAATTGTAATTCCGTTTATAAATGAATTAAAATATTTGATAACATATGTTAATATGAAACAAAAAGGCAATTACAATGTATATAATATAGGGCTAACTATTATAATACCTCTATATTGTTATCGGTATACTTATTTAGGAGAACAATTTTATTTTTTCCCTTTGCTTCGCAAATATTAAGGACGACCATGGGTTTACTACAGTATCAATGTAAGTACAACTATATATTTTGATATAATACGTTATGTATATAAAATATAAGCAGACGTGTCCTGACTGACTGATTAACAGAGAACCTAAACTATTGATAGTTAGAGACTTGACATTTTCTTGATACCTTCATACTACCATGTAGGGGAGCACTAAGAAAGGATTTTTCGAAATTCACATTTAATAAAGGTGCTCACACAAGAGTTTTGAGATTCATAACATTTTTTTTTTATTATTTATAAACTGTATCTATTGTTTATAGATTATCATAGTTATAATAGAAATGAGTATTTTTTTGTATTTAAATATCTATAGTTACTATTGGCTACTCGGGCAGATGAGGTAAAAGTGTGCATTAAATCGTCGCGTTTACATGACGTCAATTAATGAAACAATATCGTATAACCGAATTTATGTTTGTAGGTTATACACTCAAAATCCACTCGGCTTTTTTTGACTAGAATTTCAGAAATTATTTTTTTATTATTTATATTATTATATAAAAGTTTAGAGATAAGTTTGAACCACGTTAGACAATGTACCAAGTGATAAATTCAATCGGTGACTTACGGTTGTCCACCTAGGTCGAATAACCTCCAAAGCGACACTGATATTCCCGCGAATTTGAGGTACTCTAAAACTAAAACACATCTATATAGCGCTATATTTTATATTTGTTCATTTTTTTCCCGATAGAAATCGGATTTTACAGACAGTAATTATAATATTATATAATAATAGATATTCAATTGTACCGCACAACGTGTACAGAACAGAAATTGCACGTTTTAATTATTGTACTAAATTCGTTTCAGAAAATTCCACATCTACCATCGTGATGTCTCGAAAATATAAACAATATGGCCACAAACCACTAATGTACATGAGTACGGTTTAATCTATGTGTGCCTAATTAATTTATAATGAATCAATAATCACAGCGGTAGCATATTGTTTTCTCTGATAATCGTTTATAATGTATTGTTTTTTTTTAAATTCTACTCTGACATTCTGCGCTTTATCACCACCTACAATTACACGATAGGTATGTTTATCGTGTGCGATATTGAAAGAGGGTACAAGTCAAACGGTCTGCGGTTCTGCACATGTACGTGATATCACGGTGTAGTCTAATATTTCCAATTCATGGGTGGAACTAGACCTACATTTTAGGGCGTGCTAAAATTATGTAAACCTATTTCACTGATCAAAGTAATTGATTGTCGTATTAGGACAATGTATTTATATACTTAATATTTTACGAGTTGTAACAGATATAATAATTGTATAAATGTGTAATTCAAATTAATTCTAAAACTATTTTCCTTATTTTTGTGCTGTGCTTATCATACACTGATTCTGTTTTTATGTTATTTGTAACATCATCCCTTTAAATATTTAAATTAGACCTCAACCAATTATTAATTCGTTGTATACATGAAAAATTGCAGCGTTCACGTATTACGGAACTTATTTGAATTATAACTGCAATTTTAAATAACTTGTTAAAGTTAGGAAAATCCTTTTTTCGAATAGATTTTTTCAATATAAACGTCAAAGACAAAAAAATCCTATATACAATGTATGAAACCATTGATTTCTCACATTATTTTTGGTGTTTTATAACAGGGGCTAGGGGGTGCTAAAATAGAGCTTGAGGGTGCTTCAGCCTATGATTTCCATCTCTGCAGACGACAGTCATTATACAAAACAATAAGTTCGATTCACATTTTTCCACTTTCGAAAAACCATAAAATGTCAATCGAAACCCTTTTTCCCAAGCGCCAAAGCGTCTGACCATCGATAGAGGGCCGGCTATATCAAGTGTAGATGTATTCTTGCAGTTTCCTTCGGATTTCGCACACAACTCAATCGAACACCGGACGCTGTGAAAAACTTTTAAGCTACGCGATAATGTAAAGTTTTGGTCCTGTTGCCTAGTTCGAAAACCATCCTTCCCATAGGGGGCACATCCCTTATTGAACGAGCGGCCGCCGATGCACGGAGATAACTTATGTGTAAAAGCTTTACACACGTACGGCTTTACACAACTGCCGATCGTAAACAAGTAGTAAAATCTAGTGGCGTTCTGCGTACACGCGGATCGGATATAAGTGTATAACTACGCATACTCATTTAAATTTTAAAGTGAATTTAAAATAAAAATATATAAACCGAAACACATTATTGGGTGCTTTGCGGGAGACACTCACTAGTAGGCGAAAAGGTTATAATGTAATAATATTTATACGACGGACTAGACGATTTTTCATATTCTAATATTATACATGTTATATTATATAATATATCTTTGAAAAGGTCAACAATTTTCCCTCTTAATAATATCAAAAGTGAACCCCTCTTACTGGCTTTACTGCAGTATAAATTATAAATTACGATGGATTAGGTTAAGTATCAGTAGGAGGCACTCGAATTAGGTTAAAACTCAGTTGAAACAATTTTATAACTTCACTACGACAAATACACGCACATGATAATGTGATATAACATACGCTTGACTAGCCAAAGTAAATTCAAAAAATATATATATATATATATATATATACAATCATTGAAATATTCCCATGTATTTTTGATTTTCCGTGAGAAAGAGTGTCGTGCACATTTGGGGATAGGTCTTTGAATTGCATAATTTTTTTTTTATTGATTTTTTCATTTACAATAATTAAGCTACGAACTTATAATTCATTATTGCGATATTATATAACAGTCAAAAATATTTTATGATTTCGATATTGGATATGTATAGAAAATTAATTATTGATTGTAATAATGTCGTACGCCACCATATTTTTTTGAATAAAAACTTCAATAAACACAATAAATTATAATGTCAAGTGGATTGCAGAACGGTCCATTTTAAAGACTTTAGTACAGGCAAATCAAGGTGCTTTGCAATTTTCCTAATGCGTGCACGAGTATGATTTGTGTGCATATTGAACAATCGTTAGTGCATCAATTATTATCATAAATAGAGCTAGGGCTTTCTAGGAATTTGCATGCTTTTCAATAATTATTCAAAATATAGTTAAGTAATATAGAAATTTATTTCATAACAATACGAGTTAATATTCAAAACGTATAGTTGTATATTTTACATATTTGACCATTTTTCATTTATAAGTGCATATTTGATTATTTTAGATATAAAGGTTTAAGTTTTATAAATATATTATAAAAAAAAAATATAGTTTTAAATAGTTTTCCTGGACCTGTTGTATTATTTCTATGATTTTATTTATATAAAACTAGTGCTTGTGTTGTTCTCACCAATACTCTAGTTATATATAGAACATTGTTATTATTGGTACACCGCACACACAATTTCCGATAATAACAAACAATTATATAATACAAATTATAGTTAAATATTATCTAGATATTAAAATAAAAAGGTTTTATTAAATACTATATATTTTTTTTTTAATGCATATTTTAATAGAAAATTTAGTGATTTTTTAAGGTAATACATTTTAAGGTTTTTTAGGGCGTAAAGTCTCTTACCCTAATTATAAGGCTTAACTTTCGCACTTATATACATATAGAATAACTATCGCTCTATCGCTGGTTTCTTCACTGATGACCTATGCATTTTTTAATCAAAAACGCCGATTAATTAATTTTATTGGATTAGATAGGTAGGTGAAGATTGATTTAATTTTGTCATTGATACTTAGGATGACTTAACAATAGTTTTATTTATTTATTTTGACTATACATTATCAATGTAAACATATAATGGTATTTGAGATTTTAAAATCAAAGTTAAGTCAGGATAAATTTTTAAGTTCGGAATAGCAAAAATGTCTATTTAAAGTTATCTTAATCGACTGATATGATGGACCAAATATGGGTACATTTTGGTACAAAATAATATCTGTTTTTAATTTCTAGAATTATTTTCTTAAAACTAATGCTGAAATATTTATTTTGTTCTATCGATGTCACAATAGATCGCGTAGTCAATTATTGACACCTTTCTACAGAGTCGTGTGTGAAAAAAAAATATAAATATCGTGTGTGTAATCAAAAGGTTGGTGTCTAGGTTGGTAGAAATAAAGATAATTTTATGCAATGATAATATTAAAGTAGTATTTAGTCAAAAAAACAAAAAAAAAACACTTTAGGTTGTTCAATAATATTTAATATAATATTATTAATACTACTAAATACTACTATATGTTATATTTTTAGATAAAAAATCTCTAATGTGTTTGAATTTAAACAAAATAGGTTAATGATTTTTTTTATAGGTGAGAAAATGAGAGAGAGAGAGAGAGAGAGAGAGAGAGAGGGGGGGAGAATAGTCACGGGTTAGCACAAAAGAAATGTCGAAGTGTAAATTGGGACGGAGAGATGAAAGAAAATAAATATTAGCTTCCCCCTCGGCACACTATAATCCGTTTTTTTTTTTTTTTTGCAGCCGAGTACAAAATAAATGGTCGAATACGATATTTAACACAAAGCACAGAATAACTTTTTAAATCAATTTAAAATCCAACTAAATGGGTACGAAGTGAATGAAAACTTAATTTTAGACGTCTAATAATAACAAAATATAGAATTCGTATTTTTTTTGAGAAATAAAACATTTAATTATTTTAACTCGACCTTCTTATCAATAAACCGACATTATTTAATATGTATCCAATCTATAATTTTAAAATGTTGTTACTTTTGATCAATCGTCGAACTCAATAAACATAGCAAAATTTTATGGCAATAAAAATTTATATTTATAAAATATATAAATTTTTAGATTTATGTATGTACAATACGTTATATGATATTGTAAGCCACTTATCACTTTTCACTTACGAAAATAATTAAATATTTTACTTATCAAAATGTATTTTTAATTTTAAGCAAAATATACCAAGAAGCTTTAATTATTTCGACATACTGCCAATATTTATAATGAATATTTTCAAACACTGTTCGATTCAGTCTATCTCAAGTTTTTATCAAATTGAATTAATGGTTTTCCAATTTTATTATCACTTGAAAAGATATTCTTTCACCTGGTTCGGGCGATGTTACTATGTTCTTATTCGGCAAATGTCAATATGCATTAACGCGTCCTTTTAAATTTTGTTCAATTTATCTCAGTTGCTATAAGAGTATTTAGTATTTGGAAGAAGTTGACTTTGTTCGTTTTATTTGCAATTCTGGTACTTATTTGAATGCTAAATTTGAAGAGAATTGTTTGTATTTTTCTACCAAACGTTACGCAGGAAAACAGGACTTTTTTAATTTAGCGAAAAACTTAATAGAAAATAGTTGTTACCAAAAAATGTTTGAATATTTCAAATAAATATATATATATATATATACACACACAGACACCATTTTTGTCATTGAAAAATAAAACACAATTACAATTTATTTTCTTGGATGTTTACACTAATAATTCTGTTTTACTTCACCTTAACGAAATTATCAGTTTATTTAATTAACATCTATCATAGTTTTAACATACAGTATTTCGTTGAGTTTAAAATAATAATTTTTTATTTATTGTATGCTAACCAACATAAAGTTAACAAAGACAATGGTTTATAGATTATAAATATAATTTTATATTTATAACTTGTAAATACATACTTAAAACTTATCGTTAGTATATTTTCTACGTTTTATATTTCTTTTCATTTATGTAAACCATATTTTTCTAAGAAAAAAATTTGTGCTCTTCAATTTTATGGAAAAATGCAATTTATTTTTATACTCGTTTCTACTTTATGCACATAAAATGTGTTTAAATTGTGAGTTTGTGTTTTTCAATTAAATTTTAAAAATGTGACATTTTTTTTAAGTTCTTTAATTGAATGATTACTGTTTAGTTATTTGAGTGATTTTTAGTGATGTACAGGAGTTATAAATGTCGACTAAACGATATGACAGATAATGTGTTGACGTACCTATATTTTAGTTCCACACTGTCCTTCTTAGTTGCCTTGCTATAATTAAATAACTACTCAGCGAGTATTTGATCGAAAAATAAAAATCTGTAACGGATTTATATAATAATATAAAACGACATGGCAAAATCAAAAATATATTAGTATTATGCAAGGTTATAATAAGGGGATAGTAGTTATAACAGATAATATATCATAAACAAAAAAAAAATCGTTTCATATTCCAGTTAAAATAACAAACTCTTCGTCCCTTCGCCTACGAAATTTTCGATTAATAAAATCATATTATTATTGTTATAGGTAGGTACCATAATAATATAGTAGCGCAACCAGAAATTTTCTGAGAGGGTCCGTAATACATATTTTTGTTTTAAACAATGTCATTAATTTGTATGATAGTCTGAATAAAGTGCATCACTCGATAATACGAACACTCAAATGCGGCTCGTCGTGTTCAGACAATAATATTATCATAGTGATTAACATATTATTTTGTCCCGATGGTAACCAATGTCCGTGTGCCATTAACGGTATTGCGATTGTGATCACTCGTCCACGGTATCGTTTAGCTTACGAAAAAATTAAATCCAAGGACGTTTTTTGATTAGAAATATAAACACTGTCGTGCAATATAATAGTTTAACGTATCGTGTCACATCATCGTCGCAGTTGCAAAGTGTCCAGTTGTCGATATCGTCTACCTACCTACAATATTGTTCTCGTTCGGTTTCAGAGCATCATTTATATTATTATTACACACGTATAGCCCACGATTTCAAATAGATTTCATTTTGAAAGCACCTTATGGCTTATTACCCGTTTAGTATAAATTAGAATACGTACCAGTGATCCGGAATCCTTTACAAATTATTAAACCACATCAATTATTTCTTCCAAATTCAATACATTATTTATAAAACGTTAATTATTTTCACTCACGTTGCATAATAATAATAATAATAATAATAATAATAATAATATCAATCCTAAAATCCGACTAATGAAATCGAGTTATATTGCCCAGAAAACACATTGACGTAAGTTTCTAATTACGAACACTGCAGTGCATAATTAAATTTAACATTTTTCAATATTTTTTTTTTTTTTTGTTTACCTCTTCAGCGTCTTGTTTGAAATTCATGAACGTTGGCACACTTTTCCCAACTTGGTTTACATCTTCACGATTTCGCCGAGTAGCAACAGTTAATATTTAATAGTAAATATAAATAAATTAAACACATTTTTACAAAAAGAGAAGTGTTTATTGTTTTATAATATAGAACTTAGTGTTACATTAACAATTTATACATACATGCACTTATTATAATGGTGTGCAGTATGTTTATAATAATATTTTGCATTTTGCGCTTGCTTTATTCTCTGGTCGTCACTACTACAGTTTTTTTTTAAAATTCATTTAATATTGACGAACTACCTACACAGCACGGCATTGATGTAATCGAATTATTGTATTGTTTATTTATATTAATTAGTACATGCCGTGCAACTGTTCTTTTAATTAAAAATATATATATATATATATGCATACATATATTTAATTCCGCAAAGATTAATGTTGATTTTTCATTTTTTTTTTTTTTTTTTTTTTTTTTTTTTTTTTTTTTTTTTTTTTTTTTTTTTTTTTTTTTTTTTTTTTTTTTTTTTTTTTTTTTTTTTTTGTTATAATTTAATATGATTGAGATTTCCAAAAACTAATGTTCATTTACAAAATCCTATTCATACCTAAATAATTTTGTTTAAAATGTACGAGTTTAAACATTTTTGGAATTATAACAATATAGATTATAGAATATCAAATATTTTTATTCGATTTTTTTTTTTTCATCGTGAATTTGATTTTACTTCGAGATTGGACCATTAGTACTACATAATATTATGATATATTATGTATGTTTAATATATATAGGGTGATTTAAAATTTATATTATAGCCATTTCATCTCATAAATATTTAAAATATAGAAAAATCTATAATACAAATCCGAATACCTTTCATTTGAAACCGATAATCGGGAAGCACGTATATCAACATTTTGTCAGAAGCCCTTCACCCAGACAACGTAAGGCACATGATAATCTTTATAATAACTAATCTTATCAATAGTTTATAATCTGTAACTTGTATATGTAAATAATGTATCTTAAGAAAATGTAAACCTTTAAAACCCTTTGTATGCCAATGGCCATAGAAGCTGAGGTTTATATAAATAAATAAAAAAAAGTTTCTTGATTTAGAAACGATTGAAATTTGAAATAATTTGTACATTTGTTAATTTTTTACAATATATTATTAACTTAACTTTAGAAACTTAAATTTAAAACTATACTTTTATTTTGTAAACATAATATGAAAGCATTTTTTCGACACATATGAGTACTTGAACAAAATTAATTAATGCAAAGCTCTATGATAGAGAGATATTTAATGTTTTTACACATTTCTAAAGTTCAACGACCAAAACACTTAAAAAATTGTAAAAATAATAAAATATACTAATCATTTTAGTTGTTTCTAAATTATGAAACTTTTGTATCCTACATTTTTCTATATTTTCATATTTATGTGATGTAATGGTTGTAACATTAATTTTGAATCACTCTATATATATAAATTCCTATCATATTTATAAATAAAAATATTTAAGATATTAATCTAAAGTGTCTAGGTAATATGATAGTAAATAGTTAATAAAACAAATTTATAGTGTAGTTACATATTTACAATAATATTAGTTTTTTGTATGGTGTATAGGTAGATTCGATTTGTCTACTGTGATGTTCTATGAAGTTAATATAATAGTCATTCGTAGATTTTCTTATATAATCAAAATTATTTCATACAAAAAAAGGTTATCCATTATAGATAATAATATGGAAGTATATGGTTTTATTTTAGACAGTTGTTATATACAACTAATTTATATTTATATATATTTATGTATTTATATAAATTTTAATTATTATTATGAAATCGTTGTCTAATTGAATTTCTAATATTTTTATAACTTCTTTTTTTTTGAGAATCGTCTTATAATTCGTTTTTTTTTTTTTTTTAATTATTCAAACGCCATTTAAATTATTTTTCAGAGAGATATTTTTTTTTTTTTTTGTCTATATTCATTCATTAGCTATCTAATATCGAACAAACGGGTTATGAATTAGAATAATCCAAAGTAAGCTAATAATTATGAAAATAGTAAAATATATACTATAAGTTATGAAATATAATTTTCATACTTTTTCCAGATTGGCCAGGTATTCATAATAATGATGAATGGCAATATTTTTGATAAAATATTATTTTTTGTAAATATTTTGTATTTAAAATATTATTGTTTTCTATCTGAAAACCAATATTTTTTTTTAATTTTGAGGAATAAGAAAAGAAGAAAACATATCATTGTCATGATTTTTTTAACGTGAAGAATTTCGTCAAAAGTTTAAAACAAACCAACAACGACATCAACATAACTACAAAGCATGAATTATCAACAACTCGCAGTGTATGCCCTGGCTTACTTAAAAAATAAAAACTTTCGTGTACATAAATAGCTAGAATACATTACATTATCCAAATTAAGGGAGTATAACATTTTTTGTTTTCACTGTTTACTCGCGTAAATATTGTTGTATGTATATTAATGAAAAAAATTTCTTTTTCGACGGTAATACAACAAAAAAAAAATCTCAAAAACCCATTGAAATGAAAGACCACACAAAAAACAACACTGTCTAAATGGTTTTATTTCGTTCAAACGTATTTGTGGATAAGTTAATGTGGGTAGTCAGATTCGTGCATCTTTTCATCAGAAATAGGGTGTATACAATTTATATAATTCGAAAAAATAAATTAGCACAATATTCTATACTTAAAATTTGACTATTACAATGAAATATCTTAGACTTACATGATATTTGATCATAGATATAACATAATATTATAAGTAATGTTTTAATAGTCCATAATATAATGCAATATGAATGATGGTTTAGAATAAAAATATTAAATATCATACATCAATTGTGTTTGGAAATTCACTAAGCATGCTTACCCTTGTTTTAATTTTTTTTCGAGCAATGGGTGTTTTACGATATGTTTTTTTCTATTTTAGGCAAGACCGTTGCCGGAAAAAGATTTTTTTTTTTTGGGGGGAGGGTTGAGTATAAATATATTTTTTTAATAGTACATTTTAAAACATTAATAAGCTCGGGAAAAAATTTCGAGAGGGTTTGAATCTCATACCCCCCTGGCTACCCTCAGAATTGGTTAAATTTATTAGCTTTTCAACTTTGGGAGTAGTTTCTGGTAGCCAATGGATTTGTGGATATTTTGAGGAATAAAAAATAAAAGGTCCACAGTTATTTTTCAAACTACCAGGAAAAAAATAGAGTAAAATTGAATTTTTTACGCAAAATCCAAAAAAATTATTTTTTTGATGTAATTTTAAAAATTATAACTATAATTTAACTTTTCAATAAGCATTCATAAAGTTATAATTTACTATATACGATGTAGCTATCAAAATACCTTTAATTTGTTTCTGATATTATTAGATATTTGAAATTATTTGATTTATGCATGATAACAAAATCGTTTTTCAATATAAAAACTTTAAGTACATTACTCGTAAGTTATCCATATCCCAATTTAAAAATATCAAAAACATGTACATATGTTATAGCGCAAAAATACAATTTTTTATAACCATTTAAAGTTCATATTTTTACAAAATTCATCAAAATCATAAACATTTGCGCATTATTCATATTAATTATTTTACACCTAATGTTTAAAAATATAACACACTATGCTTAATTTACTGAAATTAAAAAAGAAAAAAAGTAAGAAATATAAATGTATTATGTGCGATTAAAATTTTGAGATTAGATTTTGACAACATTGATTATTCAAAGGTGTTATAGCGACTTATACTCATAAAATTTTTGTTATAATTCAAAAAATATTATTGAAAAAAAATTGAAACATTATGTTACATATTATTTATTTATTTATTATTATAATTTTATACAGGAACACAATGTAACTTTAAAATTGTTTTTTTAATTCTATTAGAAAAATTGAACAATCTGTAAAGAAGTTTATGTGATGGTCAGATTATATGGAAAAAAATTAGGTGAGTATGTGCGTTTGAAGTAAAAGGACCATCCAGTGATGGCATTTCGGCAATTAGTTGAACCTTAAAATTAATCTGAATTGTTTTTAACCTAATTTATTGATACTTGAAATTCACGAATTTATTTAGTTTTTTTTTTAAAGTGTTTATTTACATTTTTAGGCTTGGTCATTAACTCCATTTAAATTTAAAACAAAAACCCAAATAAATAATTATTTTATAGAAAATTAAAAATACCAAAAATGCATAAGCACAAGTTTATCCTATAAGCGTTTGAAGTTTGACAAATTTTAAATCTCGAATATTTGCAAACTATTTGGTCAACTAAATTAATTCATTAAATTATCGATTTTTCTGGTAAAGGCATAAAAGTTTAATACTAGTTTATCATAAGTTGTTCTCCGAAATTTTAAAAATTTTAAAAATACAAATGTTCATTTTTTTTTTATAGGTGTTTTAAGTTTAAATTTTTAAGACTTGTTATTTTGTTGTAATTATAAAAATATTGATCATAGGTATTTGAAACGTTTGACTACTGCGTATTTAATTATACTTTATATCACTTTATTTTATACTTTTTATATTATTACTATTATTCTTAACATAATAAAATATCTAAAATATATTTAGATTAATTTAAACTATTTATATCATAATCCTATTTACATCGGTATATGGTATGTCTCTTTCCAAACTCATTTTTTTATGTTATAATTTTTTATTGAATTCCAATTTAATACATTCATTACAGTGGCCTACTCAACGACGAATTATACTTGATAATTGATATATTGTAGAGTGAGTTTTCAAATTTACATAGTTATTCAAACTCTGATATTTGAACTTTTTAAGTATTCTTAAATAACATATTATTTTAAGATACTTTAGTTTTTTTTTTTTATGATATTAAATTCCCATAGTTATTTAAACTTTTTTTAAAATAAAAACTATCTTTTTTACGTTGAATAAAGAAACAGATAACTATTTTTTTTTAGAAATGTTGATATCAATAAACCAATGTTTGAATGAGTAGTTTCCGCGTTATTAAACTTAATGTACATAGTAAGTATAATAGCCTACGATATTATAAACGGTCTAAAAGACGTGGAAGCTTTGATGATTTGAAAATTAATGTATATTTTAATATTACATCATTGACATTTTATAATTTGTAAAAATGTCTGAGAATAGTAAGTACTAAACTAAATAATACTTCTATTTTATATTTTATATGTAAAAATATTATTAAGGATGATTATCATCTTTAGTAGATAAAGTTTAATAATTCAGAAACTATGCGTTTGAATTTTAATTATTATTAAACATCACAATTTTTATAAAAATCATTTGCAAAATAAGATCAAATAAATTAAAAATAGAAGTTTGTATTGCTATAGGATGAGATAAATTGTAAAAAAAATCTGAAAAATTAGAAATAAAGTATTTAAGTATATTTAAAAATCCAAAAGTTACAACTTGAACAAATGCATATTATTGAAGGATCAAAGAGAGTTGTTCATCCTCAGTGAATAGCTCTGTGTACGTGTACTTAAAACTATGCAACGGAAAAGTAAAATTCAAGTTGTTTTTGTAAACATAGGCTATATAGGAAGTCGTGTTTTGATTGTATTTTGCAAAGCATAATATAACTATTTATTTTGGAAAGATATTATAAAAATATTGATATTCAGTTTTGTATTTTATATTTTATATTTACGATGAGTAAATAGTTAAAAGTTAATAGTTAATAGTTGACTGTATAGGCACTGTATTTGTAGAACTCGATATTTATATAAAAGAAAAAAAAATGTTTCTGATATTTGTATGTTAAATATATGTTTAACCATAATATATGTTTAATATTAGTATTTTTTTTCATGCATTTGTTTACTATGTTTATTATTATTATGCCTAATTAATCATTAGAATATATACAAGTACGTGTTCGCATTACATTATTTATTACGATTCACGAAATGTCTAGTTTTCAAATATTTCCGTCATCTTATATATTCTGTTAGCACAATTAAAGCATCAAATAGTTCACGAAGTACTTATATTATTTGCGTAATTACACTAGTGTAATTTAATGATAATCAATAACATGTTGTCATAACTGCTTCAAAATATTTTTTTAAAACCTACAACCGATTTTTAACCGATTTAAACACTTTTCACAATACTGTAAATTGTAATGCATATTATATTGAACCATATTTCGTGTTTAAAATATGCGCTTAAAATGTTTGTAAATCAGTTCATAGGAAAATTAATTGTTCAGAAAGCTCATCTATTTGGAGCTGCATACTCTCATTAAAATTATGTAAAAACATAAAAATATGGTCTCTAATAATAATTTGTAAGTATAAAATTGGATTACTATTTTACTTATTTATTTCCTAATCTAGAGTGTTGTGTTTACAATTCGTATGCAAAAATTGTAAACATGATTGTATCTTTCGTAATAAAACGTTAACTTAGAGAGCATTGACAACTAACCCCAGGAGCTAAAAAATATCAGTACCTATTTCAATACCTTTTTTAATATTATCTGGGAAATTGGTGGTTATTAAAAAAAATATTAATAATTATAATTTTGTTATCGATTTAAGTAACATTGCAATGGTATTATAACAGGTAGGTACATAACAAATGTGTGTCTCATACTCGCATGTAATTGGATATCTACTGGATATTGTTAAATAATGTAAATTTGTTTTAGATAAGTGAATTCCATTACATTAATTTCTGTTAATCAGTTTGATATCCGAATTTTCGAATTGAATAAAGTACTGGGAAGTTTGTCTTATTATAAAGTTTTCAGTAGGTTCTCTAATTTTATGGTTTTTAACTATTATCGATTTTAAGTTCTGCCGAAGTGCTTGAATTTAGAACGATGTGTCATTATTAAAACCCTCCTTAGTTTGATGTTTTTATAAAATACAAATTATTATAATATCATTTGTTTAAGAATAGTAAAATTATTTTATCATATTTTATTTTAGATATAATATAGTTTTTAATATTAAAATGTCAAATTATGTTGTCCAAAAAAAATTAAAAATATTATGATCATATTTTTATTCATTTTTTGATCAATATCAAAAATAAGAAACACATCTTAAAATAGTTGCTTCAATAGTTATTATTATAAACTAACAAAAAAGTTAAACGTTGATAAGTATCCAAAAATTAAACAGTAAATATTTATGGAAATGTCATAAACGCATTAAGATCTTGTTAAAAACAACATTTATTTTAACTACCCCATTAATGTTAATGCGAGATACTGCATTTGGCTTCTATGGCATTTAGCGGTTTGTTGACTTATTAATTATCATTTTAAATATTTTGAGTTTCCAAAACCGGCTATAAAGTTATTAACACGTTGAGCTCCGATGGTATAAATCGTCGTCGCAGAGCTCGTGTCGCCGCGCCAAAAATACGGCAACCGTATCGTCCGGTCGAATGCGTGTCGCCACCTTGGCGACCTGCGACCATTAACCCATTTTATCCTTTTCTAATTGTTTGAAAATAATAATTGAATATAGTTAATCTTATTACTAATAGGAATTACCGTGAGAAAATATCGCAAATAAAATCATAACTAAATATAAATATTATTTAAGTGAGTGATAAAAATAAGTTTATATCCATTTAATCATCCTGTACTCTGAAAGAACGAGCTGTATACTTTGGATGATAATTTCAAATAAACGGTTTTATGTTACTTAATATGCTATTAGTGATAAGTCAATATGATAATAATAATAATAATTTTAGTAATCACTTATTACAGATTTTTTATTTTAATATTATAATAATAATATATTCTATAAGCAATATCCACGATGCATCAACTGTGGCATTGGTGTATCAACACAAGTTGTAAATAGCACATCATAACCATTAAGTTAATATTGGGAAGTGGCGAGTAAATGTCTAATATAGTGTCGAGTACGGTATATTGCATACTTTTTATACATTTTATACTTTGAATACATAAAACATCAACGCCACCGTCAAAAACAATAAAAATTTTTCTCAAAAATCGTCTACGACTGCAGCTCCCGGTGTTTATGTATAATTTACAAAACCGCAATAAAATTATACCGGTGTTAAAAGATAGTGTTACCACACTGAAGTGTATAAAGGAATATTCCATGTGAACACCATAATCATTATGGTATATTTTAATTAACATAATACGTCCGACTAGGAATTTATGAACAAAAGAACCGTTTGTCTAAACGGCTATAACGTAAATTAATAATAATAATATAAGCCTTGGCGATACAATTTAGCTGTTGTACAATTAAGCGTGACGTACACGATAAGATATTGTGTGAATATTATTTTGTATTTATATTATATTGATGTTTTGAAACCTTTATACTTTTGATTTTAATTATTTTATTGTTCGATGAGAATTGATAACGAGTTACACTCGACTCGTAAGTACCAAACTATGATTTTGGTTCGATTAATAATTATAGTTGCACGAATCTATTATATTATCGTTGAAGAATGATTTGACATTACATTGATTTTAGTCTTTTTGAACTATAAGGCACTGGAAATAAAACAATTTTTTAAATTTACAATTATTTATAGTTATATTGTTCATATGATTACATCAATAATATTATGATTAAAACAATATTTTTTTTTTTTATTTTA
Source organism: Pentalonia nigronervosa (assembly GCA_014851325.1). Classification (NCBI taxonomy): domain Eukaryota; kingdom Metazoa; phylum Arthropoda; class Insecta; order Hemiptera; family Aphididae; genus Pentalonia; species Pentalonia nigronervosa. The sequence continues at coordinate 172,202 of JACXSJ010000477.1, read as the reverse complement.
AATGTAGTTAATTTATTAATACAACGATATTCATGAGTATTTTGTTTAAAATATTATAATGTAAACATAATATAACAGTATTGAACGCTATAAATTATTAAATGTATTTTGTGTCATTAATAATAATATTCAACATTGTGATTATTCTTTCGTATTATGAATAAAAATACCATTAATTGTCTTTTCTTCTTCTTCGTTAGAGGATATGATTATATTTTATAATTTATTTTCGAATCTTGTTTGATCAAATACATCAATAGTCGTACATTGTGAGTAGGTACGCAGTATTAATATGTCATAAATCTGCAACAAAACCGTATCCGCCCTTTATTCATCCCTTTTACAAAATTACGAGAAAAAGAAATAGTAATAGGCCAATAAAATATTACGACTGTGATATTTTGTAAAATTAAACTCCGCAAAAGATTACATTGTATGGAGTTTTAAATTAAATTTTAAGGAATAACTGAATACGTTCAACGACAAAATAATAACAATAACAATTAAAACTACTACCGTTAAGGCCTAAACGTATAATAATATATTACTTAATGAACGATTGCGTTGCGAATTATACAATAATCCGCGCTTATTAAGTCCACCGTTCGGCGTAAGTCATATATCGCAATAAAAATAAATGGCCATAATATGCCAGTGATTATAATATTTATTATTTTAATTTATTATTGTATTTAATTATTATCATTTCGAATGGTATTGTGATCGCAGCACGTGTCGTTCGAGGCACACGTTTTAATTGGACCGTGCCCGTTTCATTTAATACGTAGGCAATTAATAATCGTGTTAATATAATATTGCCTTAATAAGAACTTTGTTCGGCAATGACGAATGCTACGTCACCGGCAGTCGTAGAACAGACGTGAGTGGCAGTCGTGAACACCCTTCAGCTGCACGGCAGGTAAAATATAATAATAATAATTAGGATTATTTTCGAGTTACCGTATAGTGTAGTAGCACGATCGGTGTATTAAAATGAGTTTCTCAAAATCTACAATCAGTTGTTGCCTGGCCACGTATAAGGGATAGGCGGAGGAGGGGATTCATTCGAAGTTAAAAATAAATATGTTTGTCCTACCGCCCTTCGCCCGACCGAAAGATTTATCGTTCATCTATTCGTAGTGCGGAACTATCGATCAGACGTAGAATATTGAACCTAATTATATTGTATAATACGCTTCGGAGATTTTTGATTTTTCACGAATCCGTGTGGGTTATTTAGCCGCAAACCGTCGAAACTATAATGTCGCCGAACGCATTTCTTCATTACCATAATATCATATAATAATATTATAATAATAATGCACTACACGTGTGTTCCGGTCGATTTTTAGTATACCTATTGATTTATTGTCAATTGGGTTAGAACTTAAATGCCCTAAAATAAACGCTTCAACATTCTAAATAATGCACTAAAATACGTTTTATTCTTAATAATTTTGGTGTGAATGATAATCGATAAATTATTAAATAACTTTTAAAGGACTGTAAAAGAGTTTTACAGACATAACTAATCATTTTGGACTTCTTTAATCTGAAAATCAATTATTACCGTATAGTTTAAAATTATTTTTAATATTTTAATATGAGAACCTACTCCATAGTTTGTAAAATTTATATGAAAAGCATGTAAAAATCTTAAAATACAATTTCAAATTCAAAACTTCAAAAATGCCCTCCCAAAAAAAAAAAAAAAAAAAAAATTCCGTTTGAATTTAAAATCATAAAAAATGCAAAATAAAAACATTTCATTTTGATTCAAAAATATAAATACATGATATGTATATATTATAAAATAAGCTTCGTGTAACTAGCTTTGGTAAACAATGGAAATCGAAATGCCAGCCTTAAGTATCAACGACGTTTTCTGCAGATAACTCAAGAGTTTCCGTACGAAACATTACTTTAAGAATGTGATTAGGTCGATCCAATATTTCTGATCGCTAGCACTGCGTATCACACGTATGATAATATTAATTATGATAAAATAAAAGACGTCTTTACGATATTTTTTAATAATAATATGGTACATCTGTTTATTATGAACAGCGTTATGCCACGAGTTGTTGTCCCATAACCGTGGTGACAATGCTGAAACAACGATTTGGCTGAAACAGAATATACGTAGGTACTTACATATAATATAATAATATGTCACGAAAGTTTAACTTTTTCATTACTCCCGAATGCGTCTAAGAACTAGATACCAAATTAAATAATTTTGTATGTACATAACTTCTAAGAAAACTGTAGTTTTGTTAAATGAACTGCGACTGTATTAGGTCAAAGTTCTAAAGCAAATATTAACCAATCATCCAACCTACGATTTTTAAAAAAAAGATCTTTCTCTAGCTACATTTCTAATTAAATCTTTTTGTGACGTATCATTTGATATATATAAACAATAAAATGGCTTATCAAAATATAAGCCTATACCAAAAGTACCTTAAATAAACATTTGTACTACACAAGTTCTTTGATAATATTTGCCTTAAAGTTAATAGCCTTTTCGCTGATTCGCATGACATAAATTTTTAATCTATAAAGAAAATACCAACATAAATAATAAAATTAATCATTAAAATTAATTTTCTCTTTGACGTTATTAATCAGTATGTACTTAGATAATAAATTTAGTAAAATCGTTTGTAGCTAAATAACATTGTTATTCACATCCGTGGATCTAGAAATCTGAAGGGGTCCACATTTTTTTTTTCAGAAAATATACAAATATAATATTTGTACATTATACATATATTAATCAATAAATGTTATACACATAAATATATATCTCATAAATTCATTATATAAAATGCATCCATCCAAAGGGGGAGGCTAAATTCATTATGCCCCCGAATTAGTACTTGGTTATTACCTAGCTATACGAGTAAACAAGCACTAATAGGTACAAATAAATATATAAAAGTATAATGCATAATGCATATTGAAATATAATTTTTATTTAATATTTGTTTTTTTTTTTAATAATGTATTTAAAAAAAAAAATTAGTTCTTCGACCTGTTACTAACTTTATTTAATATGGAATATTTTTCAAACGCTAAGTACTCATTATTTTGGATTATTTATTGATAATAGTGTAAAGTCGTGTGATATCTAAGACCCAATTGAAAATAGTTTAAATATTTCAAATATAGTTGTTTTTTTATTATGATTTACCTTTATCCGACATTTAACAAATATGTATAAACTTAAACATTATTTAAAGTTTTGAAGAGTGGATTTGTTTGAAGAAAAAATATATATCTTCACAAATTTTTAACAAACCACTGAGTAGGCAAAATAAATAACTAAACTATTTTGAATAGAATTATGAAAAAAAAAAAAAAATGATTCCTGAACAGTTTAATAAAAAAAAAAAAAACTATATTAAAATCTCAAAAAAAGTTTAAGAAAATGAGTACCTGTTAAAGTTCTAATGTATATATTATTTTGTTTGTGTTATTCTGGTTCCATGTCAACGGTACTCTATTCAGTATATTATTGTAATAATATAATGGTAAGGTAAGCTGTGTATTGATAAACGATACATAGGTACTAAACAATAAGTATTTTTTTTTATCTAAAACACGAAAAATAAATAGTTTTTAGTGTACAATAAAATCGAAGTTGACTTACATTTTTTGCGTTTTCTTCATTTATTCGCTGTGTCTTGATCGTCTTCGACCTCAATAATACCAAACATTCCCCTCTATTATTTTCCATGAAAATTTTCTATCATTCTTTCACACCCCCCCCTCCACCAAATCTCACGACCAAACAGAAAAACGTAATCGAGGAGTATACTTACAGAAATGATTAAACCGAATAACAAAATTATAAAAACATAGTTTTTCAACAAAAAAATTAATTTTTTTTTATCCGTGTTTGAACAGGAAGATTGACGTCACAAGTCGCACTGTTGGACGTCAGTAGCGGAGGCGGCGGCGGTGGCGGCGACACAAGGGTTGTCGACGAAGGGATGTCCGTCGTGAGGGGCGACCGTTACTGTTAGCGTTGCCGCCGCCACCGTCGCCGTCGGCCGCTCGGGCAGCGGTGGTGACGGCGATCATGGTGCCGCCGTGGTGGCTGCTGGTGGCGTTCGTGTTCGGCGGCGTCAGCGCGGCCCTCACGTCCAGCCGGGTGGTGCGCACCAAGTACGGCGACGTGAGCGGCGTGATCGTGACACCCGACAACCGGCGGCTGGACGCGGTCGAGGTGTTTCGCGGCGTGCCCTACGCCTCGCCGCCGGTCGGCTCGCTCCGGTTCATGCCGCCGGTCACCGGTTCACTGTGGTCGGGCGTCAAAGTGGCCGACCGGTTCGGGCCGGTGTGCCCGCAGCGGCTGCCCAACGTGTCCAACGAGACGACCGCCCTGAAGACGATGGCCCCCGGCCGCTTGCAGTACCTGCGCCGGCTGTTGCCATACCTGCAGAACCAGAGCGAGGACTGTCTGTACCTGAACATCTACGCCCCGGCCCAAGGTAAGTGCGTCCTGCCACCCCTCCACCCCTCTTACCTAAAAAAATCAACCCCTAAATCAGTGATCGCTCTCTCCGATGACGTGCAACGGGACTCGCAAACTTTAACGGATTTTGTTTGAAACCCCGCGGACTTATCGCCATATATTAGACGAATAGATCTCGGGGTTTGGCGGCCAACGATTTTAAATTGAGTGTACGTTTTAAACACCGTCCAGACCAAAGAAAAATTTGTCGTCGATAATGTTTCTAATTTCCCGCCATAAGCGGTAATATAAATATTTGTCGACGACAATGTCAGAAACATAAGTTTCCGACGAATGTTTCTTGTGGTCTGGACGGGTCTTAAGGAAACAATATCGGATATTCCGTGGATTTTGAGGTTTTGGCTTATCTGAGGAGGTTCTACGAACGAAATCTATAGACAGATTTAAAATGATTTTCGATCCTTGAAACGATTCCTCATTATTTTATTTTAACATAATACATATATGCCGATTTGGGTGGTCATTTAGAAACTATAATAATATTATTTTTCTGTGTACCTATATCTATTCGGCTGCTGAATCCTTGTTACTGAGGTAACAAAACAGGCAACTTTGAACTTTAAATGCTGTGTATCTTGCCACTGACACTGCCACTTAATCACTGCACAATTATATTTGATGGCTGTCACGTGATTAGTTATTTGGAATTATTTAAATTACATTTTCTAAAATATAAAAATATTTAAATAACCAAATCTAATATGTGTTTAGTTTGTCTGAACAGGTGGCTTTTTTTTATTAGTCAGTCATATTTTTCAATACTGCAGCTTAGATCCGACATATTGATCATTACTATTGCTAAAACTATTTTACTACTCCAACTTATGCATTGATTTACTATCACGTTTATCATATGTTCTGTCAACTCGGGGTCGGACTAAGGACATTTACACGCCGCGGACTAGATTTGGTGCTCGTCATACCGTACGATATATAAGGGGTGTTAGTCCTGTCGATTGATTGGCATAGACACACAGTATGTATAATATTAACATCGGGTATTAGAGTGTTCATAATATGTCAAATTAAGTACTCTGCTTGCTCACGTGAAGGGCGATAACCACAACATCTAGCACCAAAGCACTATACGACTATACTAATTATTGTTGAGCCGAGATAGTGTGTTCATGTTTTGTTTCTCATCTTGCAATTTGTCTAACGGAACACGTAGTTACACGAACGTATACCGTCAAAAGTTCTAGACCGAATGTACAATTCCGATGGAAATTCTCTCAGCAATCGAGTTATTCGAGTTCGTTTTAAATAAGTTTCAACACGAATTCACATAATATATACGCGTAAGTTCTCGATCTAATGCTCTATAATATTATCATCGTGCACACATAATATTATTATTAAGCACACGAGATAATAATATCGTACTTTAATTTGACGAATCATATCGCCTACCACTCGCCGTATTAAATGACGGCATTCTAGACGGCGATTACAAGGATTTTAAGGAACTGCAGTTATACGAATGTCGTGACAAAACACTCAGTATTGATTGCCACACGATTGGCGGCGCAGTCAACCGAAATTGCGTGCCATTACATTTTGTGAGATACCTACCTACCTACCTACCTACCTACCTACCTAACGAACGTGCGAACGATTTGCAGATTCGTATTTTTTTTTTCTTTCGATATGGTGGGCGTTTTTTTTTTTTTTTTTAACCCGGTAACCTGTAGAAACCGTCGATGCGATCCATTAATAATAATTGTACGGTTATGTTCCGGGGCCGCCCGTCCGTCTAAGCCGGCGGCGGAACTTTCAAAACCGTTTGACGGTTCGCCCAACTATATACCATCAAGCCGTCGCGCCGCCGTCCCGCATGGTATTATTATGATTATTACGATTATTATTGTTATTATTATCCCGTGTCCCGGAAAACCGTACTTCCACTAATTAAGCCCCCGACGTGTACGCGGTGTAATTATTTCGGGTAGATCACATTATAGTTTAGATTTTTAACGCCGATACACACAGTGAACTCTGTCGTATTAATAACGCTCGCATTCCGGCGTTTCGACGATAACACAAGGGAGTTGTGGTGGTGTTTTTTTTTTTCACAACACGCCCGTTTCAACCTCCACCCCATACGTGCAGTGCGATATATGTAACGCTCGTGTGTATATTATAATTAACGTTTGAACCACTCGAATTTTTGTTCCCCAAACACCCCACACGGCCGTTCGATTTTATCACGTCTCCAGCACGTCGAACGGCGGCCATATCGTACTCGCGTGATTTGGGCATTAAAATTATGTTTTTGCCAGAGTTTTAATCGCGATATTTTGATAAAAAAAATAGTAATATTAAATAGAACACGAACCTTAAAACGCATGATTTAGAATAATTATAATATTTATTGCGCACTATTACGGTTGTACGCACAGACGAGGGACTCGTTTGACAGTCGGCAATGAATAATAACATCGAATCGGTCTCGGTACGAAGTAGCTTATCGGTTGATGGACGAAAGTACAATAATATAGTTGTTGTGCCATTCAACGTTTACTTATCGTAAATCCGATGATGTGGCTTTTGAGACCATTAGCGTGGTAGTGGTATAAGTAGTAGTATGGTCATCTCATAACGTATTCGAGACGTAAGACGGATGTGCGTGGAATAATTCTGATAATAATAAATAATAAGTAGTACATATACCATGTCAGTCATATAATATACGCTCAACCGTTGCGTATATGTTTTTTTTTTTATTTTCCTTATAACTACGGTTTAAGTTAAACATTTTCTAAGTGTTTTTAAAAAAATTCGTGGTAATATCATGTTATTGGTTGCGTGTAAGAAAATAAACCAGAAACATTAAGGCCATAAAAGAAACTAATTTATTATTTAAATTCACTAAAGAAAAAAAAATATAATATACAAATATTATTTGTTATTATATAATACAGTTACATATTTCAGGCTTACAAATATAATCATATTGTTAAAACACACAATTGGTTTTTTTTATTATTATGATAATCTTATACATTAAATTATTTATCTTGCTATGATCAACAGATTATTCGTTTATTGTGTTTTAATAAAACAAAGAAAAAAAGCCTACACAAATAAATATTTCAAACAGAAATCGCACAAGCCAATGGTATTGTAATCAAATATTGATATTGTGATTCAAAAAACACTGATTTATATAATATTGACCGCTATTTTTATTATTGTTATAATTAATCGATAGACGATATTATTCTGTTCAACCGATAAATAAGAACATATAGTACTATACAATTTAGTCGAGCAAGTATGTTTAATACATTTTAACATTGTTTATCTTTATTGTTCATATTACAACAAAATGCGTTTTTTGTGAAGGTATTACACATGTCTATGCTACCTTTGTGACAAACATTCAAAAGTTTAGCTTTGGACGAGAAATGCATATATTGTTACTAAATTGTCGAACAGAAATTTGCAATATGAAATCAAATGTTTTGTTCGCGATAAAGTACGGTGTAAATACTTGTAAGTAATAATATTACAACGGATGATACGCCGTGTGCACGTTTTCCTTATTTTTATCTTTGATGTCTTTTTTTCTTCCATTTTATACCATCGTTCACTCTGGCGTTTATATATTTGACGAATTACATTCGATCGTTTAAATGCAAATATCACATTGTACGCGTGTAAAAACATGAAATGTTTTATATTACTTGTGGTGATCAACTGACAAGAATTTCGGAACTGTTTCTAAATTATATTATATAGATACACTTAAATGTATGTATACCAGAGACGTCGCATTACGAACGTGAAACGTGATCGCTATTTTATGGCTGGGTAATTTACGAACTAAATTACTTTACAAAAAAAAAAAAAGAACAGTGAGCATGTTTTGTAGATAGTCTTTGCTGTTTGTCGGCTAAATAGTGGTTTAACCATAATATTCTTCTATCGTTCACTTAGAAATAATAGTAAAGTACTGGAAAAACCAGTTGATTAAATTCACCTCTAGTCTGTTTTAGATCTTTGTAATCTTCATTATTTGATGTTTTCTAAAAAAAAGTTATTCCGTATAGTTTTTCTTTTAGGTAAGATCAAGTTATTTTATTATTTAAAATACTACTTAAAATATTTTTTTTCTCATTTGTCTCATACTCTAGGAAAACCATTTAACTCTTATATTATAATAAATAATAAGATTAAATTGATTTATATTGATATTATAAAATGTGGTAAAAAAACGTTCATAATTCACTAGGTACCCGATGTTTCACAAATTATGTTTTTACTGTCTCTTAACATTATTATCACGGATCAGCAATTAAGTGATGGGAAAACTTTTTTTTGGTTAATAACACATTGATAACACCCTAAACAGTAAAACTTGGATAATATAATGATCTAGGTAGCGATAAATTTAGCAATTATATTTCAATTTTCAATTTCCTATGCTTTGCCAATTATTTTCAACTTAACGCGGCTTTTCCTTCCTCCGAACGAAAGTACTAGTAACTTTTAGGCCAATGTAGATTAATTTTGTTACACCAACCTTACTTTATGCTGTAAATTCAGGAATTTTCTTAAACGAGCTAAGTTTGTCGGAGTCGTAAAGAACACAACAATAAATATTCTCCGGCAGTATAACTATTAACTTTTGTGAGAATTCGAGACATAGAAAAATTCAATGCACATCGATCATTTCTTAGTTTCGTAGTTTGAAAAGTATTGTAGGGTAAAATTACTGGAAGCATAGATTTTTTGTCAAACTGAAACTAGGTGGTGTTTAAAAACAAATATGTATAATTGTTTTAATTTTTTCAAGTATATTTACTCGTTGATCAATAATATCTAAATATTATTTCTTCAATTCATGTTATATAACGATATATAATATAATATATAATATCATACTAGCTGAGCATCTAATAAATTACTCAATAAAATATTTCATAATGTTTAATCATATTTAATTTAGTCAGTTATTTAACGCAACACTGCATAATATTATACTTGGTCCAGATTATTTTAATTAAAAAAATACTTTATATTTCTAACTAAACCTGCTGCCTATAATGTAAGATAATTACGGTATGACGACATAGATGGTCATCAACTTAATCATATTATCATTTACTTAATTTAATGGTCGAATAATGGTAATATTACGACCGTTGTTCGGTGTATGGGTTCTATAATAATATTATAATCACTACAGTTTCATGAATTGATTGACATCGTTGTGTAGCCCAGACTGATCAATACAAAATTGACTTCTCGTTAAAAAAAGCACCATTGGGAAATCATTCTGGAACGGCCTTTATAGGTCTACGCAGCCCGGAATAGTTTTTAATATTTAAAGTGCGTTTTTCCGAAGATCCGGCCGAGACATTTTTTGGTTATAAGTAACTACAGCACCCCGTGTCAAAACGTAGGCGATAAAATACGGTCGCCAAGCAAATGGCTCGGAATACTACGTATACAGTATACACGTTCGGTCACGGAGAACACGAAAACGATCGTTCCGTCGTCATAAACGCCCTATATAATGTCCAAACCTAACCCTGCCCGCCCACCGCGAAACGGCTACAGCTCGATTTTACGACACCGGGAAATGAAAAAAAAAAGAAGAAACATAGCAAGGGAAAAAAATAAAAGACCCAACGACAGCGGCGTAGATAATAATAATAATGATAATAAAAATAAAAATAATAATAAAAATAATACTAATAATAATAATAATAATAACAGGACCGTCGTCGTAGCGGCGCGCGTTTATGTGATATATAGGTGTGATGGCGGGGATTTGTATGCGAATGGCCTGAAGTGCGTGTTCCGACAATTCGGGAGGCCCGACGTTAATAATTTATGCCGGTAGCGATGTGTTGGACGAATAAAGAAAACCCTGGCGTTTGTCGGGGCGGTAACCGACTGGTTTTATTTATAAATATTCATCCCTCGGTGATAACCAATAGTTTTGGCTCGCATTTCTCGGCCATCCGATGGGTTTCCATAGGTACTTGCATATTAGAAAAATAATGGTACAACGGCGCAGAATAAACGTTCAGGAGGGCTTCTAATGAGACTTGGCGGAGTCTTCGGCCATTGTCTAATTATTGCACGCACGTTCGTTTTGACTAGCATTTGTATCTGAATTCCACAAAATATTATGTATGCGTAAAATAGGCTTATAATAATAGTCATCGCGTGCGAGCTGGCGATTTCTGGTCGACCGACTCGGCGTATACGTCCTTTTTTTAATTTTTATCGTTCTTATGATAGTCGCAGTTATCTTCGAGTTGCTCAAACGTCTCACTGCTAGCTTTCTGGCGAGCGTCTCTCAGATGCATCTGCAACGGCGACCGTACGCATGGATTGGTCTTAAGGGATGGTTTTTATCATGCCGGGGATGGCTTTCGGAGGAGCCGTATGGGTGGTTGGCACCTGTGACTTAAAATAACACGATAAGAGACCGTTTTCTTCAGCACAATACAATTGGCTGCATGCGAGGGCTAATTAATGAAAATTAGAGGTTTCCATTTAATTATCCTATTATAATATACGACCTTAAGATGGACGAATAAATAAAACCTTCGCGTTTATGGGTGCGGCGACAAACTGGTTTTATTTTATAAATATTTATCTCACAATGAAAACCAATAGTTTTGACTCACGTTTCTTGGTGGTCCGATTAGTTTCCGTAGGTACTCTCGTACGCGTGTGGATAATAAAAAAAACAATAACAGTATAGTGGCACAGAATAAACAATCGGGAGGGGTTCTTGTGAAACTTTGCGAGGTCCTCGGTCATCGTATAGTATTGTTGCATGCACAGTCGTTTTGACTTATATTTCTATCCGCATCTCTGGTAAAATATCACGTACGCGTAAAATTTAATTTTTCTCGATTGAAACTGAGCTCAAACGTCCTACCGAGATCTTTTTGGTGCGCATCTCTCGGCTGCATTTGCAACAGAGGTCGTACGCGCGGGTTTTTGAAGTGTCTTGAAGGAGTGATGTGCAGGGGTGGCTGGCACCCGTGACCCATAACATGATAACGGATGGTTTTCCTTCATGCAATACAATTGACTGCGTGCGAGGGCTAATTGATGCAAATTAGAGGTTTCCACTTAATCATCTTATTATAATATACGACATTAAGAACAAAAAAGTTGATACCGACACTTCAGTAGATTTCGCAGTGCACTATAATTCCACGGGATTTCGTATATAAGCTGTTATGTATACATATAATATATATTATACCGGCGTAAAGTAACCGAATAATGAGTTTGCGAAATGTAATACGAACGGAACGCCAACCAGGTCACTGTGTAACGTAGTTATAATGATATTATGGTTATTACCTCTCTGGAAAACGTGCGATAATCAAAAAAAAAAAAAAAAACAACTACCTACACAATACAACGGCATTCGGCGTGAAAACACGAACCGAAAATGTATATATAGTGTACCTGTTTCGCTAAACGGATACGATTCGTTTGAACACAAGTCGTGTACGCGTGTAGACTTATAATATCGCATTCTCTATAAGACATGGTAAATTTTATCACACTAATTATAATAACAAAAAATATTTATTTTTTAACATTTATTATATTTTTTTTTCTAAACAAGCATAATAATATTACATTTTCTTTATTTCCATTCCTTGCAGTTCTACGATTAATTGAATCATACATTACGATGAATCGAATATTTTAAATTACCGATAAATTGTCAAGATATAAATAACGTCTGATAAAAAAAACTTTGTTATTATAATAATATTATGAAAGCAATAATATAATAATGAATATGACGTTGTTTATAAAATATTATTAATTTATATATTATACAAGTGCACTAATCAAATAAATCTGGTCTGTATAAATATTAATGGATAAAATATATATAACAGTTTTCACGATTACACAAGACATATACTACGTGTATCATAATATTTATCTAAATATTTGAATATGACATTCGAATTACTCAGAATTTGTCAACGATAACAGTAAATTCGTAAATATAAATGGATGCTTGAAAGATGGCATAATTTTTACCCAAATGTAACATCCGACTGAACATAATATTGTTTTACGTCAGTAATATAGTCATTGTTTTTGAGGAAAAAATCCGTCCAGCGTTCAAAATATTTGGTATTACTCGTAAAACGTTGATTACCCGATGAAATGTTGAAAATTTAAACATATAATAGGTACCTACATAAAATTACGATACAACTACAAATTAACTGAATTATTCATGTAATTTTTGAAATTTATTCCGTACATACAATTTGCATCAAAAGAGTGCATATTATCAACAATTTACTATTTAGTATAAAACATCTTTGACGTCTACTTTAGGCGATGCTGACGATAGATTTTGACACTCAGAAATATATCACTACTAAAGATAATATTGTGTAATGAAATTTTTCTAATCTCATAATTGTCTGTTGTGACATACAATGACGGCGAGTGTTGACAGCTCAATGAGTTGCAAACGTTTTAGTTTTATCAAATACAGTTATTAGACTTAAATTTATTTTTTAATGAATTAAAATTTTTTTAACTAAGAAAATCGTTTCAGAAATTACAGGCGGCGCATTACTTAGGAAAGGTATGAGGATCACTGTTGATCAATTTTAAAACTAAAAACAATTCTATTATTTGGTTCGTCAAAATGTACTCGAATTGAAATACAAGCACTGCAAACAACCACTTTTTCAAATCTTACGTAATATGTCAACGCACCCTCCCGAATGAATACGATTAAACAAAGGTGGCTAATAAAAACAGTCACTTTCACTTTCTGGCGTAATTATATATATTGTGTAACGCAAACGACAAATGGTCTGCCACTCTATTTTCTATATAAATGGGTACGATGTCTACATCGACAGTAGAAAATGTTCAATCGTCTACTATTGACCACATAATAACATGTGATTATAAATATTATTTAATATTAAATTAAACTATAATTAAATTAATTTTAAAATATTTATAATCAGTGGTATCATGTATAGTAATCTAAACTGTCAGCGACTCTAGTTGAAGTTTTTAAATTAATATCATGTATTCATGGTATTGTGATAATTATTGGATAAAATTGACAAACAGACATCGTTGTCGAATGATAATCATTTTTATGATACATTTTTTTTTTTGTACAAAATCAAAACTAATATTGAACTTGTGACGGTTTGACCTTTTTAGGGGCATACTATGCACCCGCAATATAAGGGGAACACTTACGTGATGACCTATGGACCGAACATGTAGTTTCTGAAAGGAACGCCGGTGGACCCATAGGTTTTGTACAATTTAGTTTAAAAAGCGATAAAATAAATAATGAAAGAAAACAAAGAGAGGGTTTTATAGGGTAATCAGATTAATTTATTTTAGGAGCAAAATTTAAAGGGGTGGTAAAGATATTATGAGGATATTTTATTTTGTATAAACGTGAACGAAAATCACCGCAATATAAATACAAATGTATGTGAACGACAATCACGGTAATATAAATATAAGTGGCAATATAGTAAACACGTGGATATATGATTGAAATTGGAGATTAACGAGATTAAGAAATATAAAAAAACATGGGATTACTGACATATTTTTATATAAACAAAATTGTGCTGTGAACAAGGATATAATAAAGGGGGGAAGGGCATTGAGGTATTGGATACTTTACGACGTGGCTTGATTGAAGTGTTCGATGTTTGCCCGCCAGGGTTCATTGGCGTTACTCGGCCCATTATCTTCGTAAGTAGTATTCGACGTTGAATAATATGGAATATTTTTATTAAAAGAAAAGATTAACGCAGGTCGGCCATGAGGTTGTGACGAGTTGAGGAACTCTGAAAATCTGGAACGTCCGGCCACTTCGGCTGTGTAGTACAAAATGTGTCGACTGTCGAGCTTGAATATATGAACTTGGCCGTTTGGCCGTCGGCGATTGTGTTGAGGTGTCCAGTGTAAGTGGGTGGGGGGAAATTACAATAATTCTTGGGGAAAAACAGGTTGCCCTATATTCATGTACCGGCGGTGCGCCAATGACGTCGACGGTAACGATGACCAAGAAATAGCGGACTCCATGATTACCGAAAACTAGAGCAGGGTTGAGATTGAGGAGATATGGTTACATAACACTATTGTATATGTATGCTAGTACTGCTCGTGTGTTTATAATGATAAAAATAATAACATGATGGGAATATGATGATATTTTATTTGAGAAGTATTATAGTAGGGAATGTTTTAATAATTTATCTCAAAATTCCGTGACGTCACAAACTACTCAACACCATTGCACTCGCGACAATAATATGATCCGATTAGACTTTAAAATTGTATGAGTATCACTGGAAACTGAAACCGCATAGCGCCATACACATTCGATCGTATTCATATGCACATTTCGTGCATTGTTTTCCATGAAGTTTTAAATGATTTATTAACGGCGAAGAAATTCCAATAATAAATTTACTAGGTATTAAATCTTACTACACGTCTGGAATTTTTTTTTTTTGTTTAGAGGCATTATATTTTTTATTATAATTCAGACATTTTTGGAATAAGTTAATAATTAAATTCGTTGGATAAAATCTTCACATTCTATTTTTAAATTATATAGTAAAAGATATTTCTCCTTATAAACTAATAGTATTAGGTAGTTTTTTCTTATTTTTAGTTGTTAGTAGAATTTTTATAATAATTAATATCAATAATAAAAAATAAAATACCGTGCATATCATGTGTATGGATGTGCACGCTAATATTTTGTGGGTATAAATATGGTATAAGTGTTTTATTATTTGATACATTAATTCACTTCAAAAAATGAAACATGTTTCTGTAAAAAACGAAATTTAAAAAAAACTTTGTGGTGAAATCGATTTTTATTTTAAGAAAATATGTGTTAAAGTAAACATTTATAATCAATATTTCGATATACTGCAATATGTTTTAAAAAAATCCTAATAACGAAGCGAGAAAACAAAAATATAGTTAAATACATTCAACGTTTTAAATACCGTAATTTTGTTACATTCTATGTATAAATTATAAATTAAATACACGCTAATAAATTGGCCAACATAAAATATACACACTGCACTTTTCAACTTCGTCTAAATTATTATTCTTGAGCTTTTTAAGCTCAAATATCTAGTTTTTAACTGCTATCTTTCTTCGTATGTATAGCAAAAAACTAACTAAAATATAATAATAATTTTAGATTTGCAAACTAAACGTGTCTCTGCTTATTTATTAAAATCTCTTAAGCAAATGCTAAAAATCCCCAGAAAAGAAAAACTTATCTTTAGTAAATCAAAATACTTCCATGAGTATTAAAATAATATTGTAATTATTTTCCCTTGACCATGTTACATATTTAGTAAAGAAAGCATCGAAACTTTCGACTCTTATAAGTATAGTATGTTTGAACATTATTATAATATTAATATTTTTTTGCATATGTAAAAGAAAAAAAAATTATGTGGCTGTTGCAAGCCGTGATTTTTATTTCTCAAAATAAATATTTTTTATACATATATTTAATATTAATTATTTAAAAATGATAAGTAGGTCGTTCATTAATATTATATACTATTTAATTATTCAGTAAAATAAGGATCAAAGTAATAGATTATACAGCAGGTGTAGTCTAAGGTTTAATTTTTTAATACTATTTTAGAAATTAGGGAAGACATTTTGCAACATATAATGAGAGGGGAGAGCTTAAGAATTAAAGGTTCTTTTTTGTGTGTTGTGTTTTATAAAAAAAATTAAGATTTTAAAATATAAATAAACCTGCGAGGTAATTCGCTAAGCATACTTACATATTTTCTTTTTCAATAACGCAATTATTCAAAACCTGATTTTTAGTATTTTTAAATATACCCGGAGACCATAATATTTCCTAATTCCTGCAAAGATACAAATCTCTGGTCTTCAAATATGAATCCCCCCTTTTACTGTAAATTATTTAGCCAATAATTTTTCTATTAATGTTGACGTTTTGTAATTGAAATTCAAACGAATAGATTTTGAGTTATTAAACTTGTATTAAAAATAATAGATCCTCATTAATGGGTTCGAAATACATGAGGAATTCGGCATTTTGAAATTTTAGTAATTGATATTAATCTATTAACGTTTATAGTTTGTGAAAATAACCCAATAAGTTATAATAAATACTAGCTCCAATATTATATGTATTTTAAGTTTTTGTATAACTTATTTTTAAGAACTATTATCCTTAATATAAAAATTTTAATAACTAAACAAGTATAGAATATAATAGATTATAGAAGTATATAAGTATAGAATTTTAAAATGGGAATATCAACATTTTCAAAAAATTACCATCATACATTTAACAGCAAAAATAGTGTTTTCATTTGAAAAACAGAGCTTGTATCTCCACAGAACACTTCTTAAGTGGTACGAAAAATCTCATAAATTAGAAAATATGGTCTTAGAGTGTATTTAAAAGTCCCGAAAATCAGATTATGATTCAACATTAAAGAATAAAACGAGGCTGAATATGCTTGGTAAATCACACTATGTAATATTTATATTTTTTTTTTTGTCTCATTGTAGAATAATTTAAGCGTAGTTGTTATGTTATGACATACAAATATAAATTAATAAGCGTAAAATAATAGATTTTTGTTTAAAAATAAATAAGTATTATCAGTAGTACACATGGTTATCTATTAAATACGGTTTGTTACCAAAACCAAAATTATAATTAATATTACTAAATAAGTAAATTAATAATATGTATAAAATAGAAATTAAATAGTATTATATTGCTTATGGAGAACAATAACATCGCATCACATCAATCAAATGTATTGCAAGTTCTGATCTCAAACTATTTAGCAATTAATTCATCATCGTTTTTCCATTAAATTTTTCGATCGATTATTTTTCTTCAATGTTCGCATTGTTTTTAATTAATTTAATCTAAACTGTAAACAAATTTTTAATGTAGACAGCGTAATATTCTTGTTGAATATCTAATATACTATCTTGTATAGATTACTCCAGGAGCGACTCGTGAAATATATTTTGAATTAACCAACGTTTTTACTTTATTTTTGATAATATATAATATTCAGGAATTTCTTTCTTGTTTGATGCCAAATAAAACGTTAAACTTGATAACGATTTTGTTTAAAACAAAAAGTAGAACTCCACATGGAAGTTTGTTTGAAATTTATACTATTTGCCCATTGTTTATTCCATTTGCATTTGATGTTGATTAAAATGTAGAGTGTATGATTTTTTAAACTCATAAAAAATTTTATTTTTGACAAGTTTTTTTTTTTTGATAAAAGAAATCGAAAAAGATTTTTTTTAATTTTTTGAGCGATTAGTAAGTTAATCGCAATAGTATAATATACAATTTATTTTATAGTGTTTGTTCATTGATATTTATTATTATACGATGCAAAAAAATATTAATTTTGAACTGTGGCTCTTCATAATGTAAAAATAAAAAAATAATAAATATTTATGGAACGGTGTTTTATTACTATACTATTTTGCTTTTGTTGTTTATAACAAGTTATTATAAAATGAAATGTTCACTATACTATAATAAGTATTTACTGTAATTTTTTATGATGGAAATTAATTTAATTCTATTATTACTATTATTATTTTAATATTAATTTCAGCTCATGGTTAAATATTTTTATGCTACAAGACGTAAATTGTAGTCCACACTGAACTTGTATTTTACACTGTAGTTTTGGTTGGTTTTTACAATGCAATTAAAAAATGTATTCACAAGATTAAAACAAAAATAAATAAATAATAAAGAATTTGTAAGTCTACAATAATATAATTTAATTTTTTAATACTTTTTTGATTTTCAAAAGTTTCTATATTGCTGCTCTATAATAAAAATCGTATCACATGGCCGTTGTGCCAATCCACCAGAAAATGAAATTTGTCGATGTTGGCAATTATTTTAGATTTATAAGCATTTTTAATTTTTCATTAAAATTTATACTTAAATATTATAACTAGTTAATACGTATTTTGAGGAGTTAAAGTGGGGCTTGATATTTGAATAGTGCAACAAATGACCGACCGAAAAAAAAATTTGCAGTTAGTATGGTTGAATACTCGATACTGGGTATCGCATAACTATGGCTTAACGCAAAGCTTATTACTTAAATGCATCACATTTATATTGGATTAAGAATATTATTATAATTTCCATTCCTATTCAACGTTGATAATAAAAGCGAATAGTGTTCAACCAATACGTGTGTAATTAATCAAAACTTTGTCGTCGTACAACAAACGCCTGAAAACATATTTTCTACTTGAACTATTTTATTTCACTAATTTTAAAGTTTACGGTTGCTAAAAATGAAATTTATTATACATCTTATTGTGATTTAAAATATCCAAAACCGCTTTTCCATTTCTGTGTTCGAGATGATTTAGATACCTATCGTATCATTTCATTGCAACAATGATTTATTAATCATGATTATAATGCTATGATTCGATGATTTCGTTAATATCGAACTGATAGTCCGTAGTTTATGATCAGTCTGGCATGATTTGCATTTCGATAAGTCGCAAATGTCTCTACTAATATATTATTATAAATTAATAATAATATAACAGGTATGAAGTATTGATCACCATCTCCTAAAACTGCGCGTCATCGTCAACTCTGCCGTATTCGGGCGGAAACCGTATAATTTTTTTTTTTTTTTTGAATATCAACGAGACCAAGAGATAACCATTCCAGACTACTTACCACACTGACTTTTATACAAATGTGATTCGTGAGCGCATTACGGTGTATGTATAAATAGTAAAAGTTTTGTACAGCAGCATAGTGTTAATATTCCACCAGCACGTACACGAATAAATCGGAGGTTTGTGCGTAAACGGTGGCCTCCGGGATCAAAGAACATATACGACGAAATTATAGGATTACGACACCCAAGAGGCCATTCGGAGTTCCTGAGTGCAAATGTTCAAAAAAGATGCATTGCCAAGTCGTTAAATATTTATCACGACAAAAAACTGATAACTCAAGTTGGCACCAAAAGAGTTGGTATGAATTCCTATGACATAGCACATTCATTATAGAATGTTTTGGTAATTTTTATTTCTTTTCTGCTATTGGATGCAATAACCAATTATTGCACGACGAAAAATTAAACTAAGAAATAATATTTCGTTTTTGCAAAAAATGTTTGCATACTTTATTATAATATTATGCACACTAAGAAGACTTTAATAACAGCGATGTCACAAGATTAATCATAAGTAATCAGGTACTAATAAATATAGGTATTAAAATATATTTATTCAAATTTTGGAATTTATGCCAAAGTATAAAAATAATCATTTTGTTTCTTCAAGTGAAGATTAATTTATTTTATCTTTTTATTTATTTGTTCTTTTTTTTTACATAAAAATCTATTTATTTTTGTAAATACCAACATTTATTTGTAACTATTATTTATAGATAATTTGTTTAAACTAAAACACTTTCTCCCTTCGCCATATTATTTAATAAGCAAATCATATCTTCAAAATCGGTCGTTTTCCGTTCGTTAAAAAATAATTATTCAACTGTTCAGAATATTAAAGTTGGAGTTCCCTAGGGTAGTGACCTTTTACCTATACTTTATAATATTTTCTTCACTGCTGATATAACTACAACAAATCCAACTCTTCTAGCCTCATTTGCTAATGACACAGCAATACTTACGTTAAATAATATTTCTGATACCATATCTCAAAATCTACAATTACATCTAAATAAAATATAATCTTGGGTCAAACACTAGAAAATTAAAATCAATGACGAAAAATCCACTCAGGTGAATTTATTCCTAAATAAAATGGAATGCCTCCCACTAAAGTTCAATAACAGACCAATTCCACTTCTTTAGTCAACCAAATATCTAGGCATCACTCTGGAAAAAGATTAACCTGGTCAAACCACACCAAGCAAAAACGAAAACAACTCAACTCTCGCTTTCATCTACTTAGACCTCTATTTAAATCTAACTTGAGTCTCAAAAACAAACTACGCTTATACAAAGCAATCATCAGGCCAGTATGATCATACGGCATCCAAAATTTGGGGACCAGCAAAATCCGCAAATATTTGCCCTATTTAAGCCTTCCAGTCAATTACCTTAATACTTATTACCGGTGTTCCATGGTACATAACAAATGCAGCCCTCTATAATGATCTAAAAATACAAACAGTCAACAAGTTTGCAAAAAGCCATTATAAAAGTTTCCATTCAAAATTAATAAACCACATAAACCCCTTCATTTAAAACATATCCTTTCTTATATTACCACAAATTTCCTGTCGATTAAAAAGAAACTAGTATAGAGATCTCCTAAAATAGAATAAAAATTTTTTTCTGAGGTTCTGTTAATGAACAGTCTTTTCATTATGCAATTCATGTTTATATATACTTTTTCTATATTATCCTTATTCGTTATTGTTTTTATTTTGTAAAGAGATTGAATATATTGAAATAAATAAAAAAAAGATATTTCGTCTAAATATTAATTATGCATGTGAATTTTTGCACTAGTAGTAACTGATTATATTTTTTTATTGAATAACGATAATATCAATTTTCCATTTATGTTGCCTTCGGGCTTCATTTTTAGTCTGAAATAATAACGTTAAATACATAATATATTTTGGTACTTCTCCTCTTATTAAACTTTTTCACGATTTTCCCACAAGATAAATAGCTTTAAGAACTTAATTATAAAATATAAAAACGGTTTTTTATACTATTCAAAGTTCAAATATTATGAATATAGGAGCTAGAGAGAAGTAAAGCAGATAAGAAAAAGCCGGAAAATTCAAAAGCAGTTTTTGAAATTCAAACCAAAACTAAATGAGTAAAATCACAAAAACATAAAAAATAAATTCTCTGCAGGTAGGTTATTTAATCAAAAACAGGAATAAGTATAATTCCACAAAATATTATAAACATGAAAAATATTATTTTATAGTTATTTTACGAGAACAGTTTTATTATTTTTAAAATGCAATACCTAATTTATTTAATTCTTACTAATTGCACACATTTTATCGAATTGAGAAATGAAAATATTAATATAAGTAGAGTATGAAAATGTACTCAAGGCAAATTATGTAAAACCAAATATAATAATGTACAGTTATTATTTTTCTTCGTAAATTGAATAACGAGCTTATCGCCGTATGGCGAGATTAGCCAAATATGATAATCTGTAATTTCTCCTTTACTATTAGTTTAGATTTATTTCATTATTGTACTACATTGCACGTTATTTGAATATCATATACCACTTTTGTAACTCGAGATTACATCCGCTTGTATTTAATAATTAAATAAATGTCGCTTTTATGTGTTATAACCTCATTTTTGGTTTTTACTATTAGGATTGCATAATATTGAAAACTTCATGGTTTTAGCAGAAAATGTTTGCATAAAACCAAAAATATTTGAAAACTTTATCTAAAATTATTTAATCAGATCTTTTTACAAAATATTAATTTTAGATGAATAAAATAATATAAAGAATACTGTTGAAAGAATACTCGAAGTCGAAAAACGACTTTAGTAAATCATATGGCGGAAATGTTGGAAACGAACGTATCTCAATAGAATTGATAGCACTGCATCGGAGAACGTAGGGCGATGTCTAGTAATTCGTTCTCGAAAACTCGATCAATGTTTTTTAATGAGTAAAAAAACTTTAAAAAGTTTTTATTACAACTTCTCTCGTTACACTGTTTCATTGCGTATATATATTTTTTTTGCTCTGCCTAGCGTACATGATAATTTTAAACCATCACGTTTGCTGTCAAAACGACACTTTAACCCAACGATTCATTTGTCACAAGTTTTTTGTCGCTTCAGACTAAACACCATAGGGTTATACAATATACATAGCATCCCTTTTGTCGTAAAGTGTACATACACACAACGATAATGTGTATATGTCGGTCTCGTGAAAACAGCTTAACGTTTAATAGAAAGACGTTATAATGTGTTTTTTTTTAAATTTGGTTTTGTCCGTCACTATTATTTTTACCGATTTATCGTGTGTTTTCGTGGATAGCTCACATTCAATTACAACTACGTTGTTTACTTTGTAAATCATTTAACAAAATCCTACGTATAAAATAATAATAATTTATTCACTATAATTTAATAAACAGCAAATAACGTACAGTTAGTTTGATAAATATTTTTAAATGCTTTGCTGTGACATACGTAAAGTGAACAATTGAAAACAAATTAATTCTTCCTGTATTCCAGTCTTCTGTGAAAATGTAAAATATTTGAAATTTATCGCAATTTTTCAAAATAATAAATCTGAGGAGATCGCAAACGTCTATTTTTCACGTATATCAATGAAGTGATACGTGTGTACGAGTCATGGTATTGTGTGTTCGTAGAAAACATCCATGCCTGTACGTGAAACACATATCAACGCATAACATCTACATGCTTAAGTCTATATATTTTGGATCGATTAAGTTTATTGTATGTAAAGTTCTCGATAAATTCATATGTTTTCATACATTGTTTTACTTTATTATTTTGATTGACATGATAGGATAAACATGGATATTATTATGTTTTGTCAATATTTTTTCATTCTAAATAAATATCTTTCTGTTTCATAAAAATAAAATTATTGTTTAAAGTAATTCTTCGTAAAATTGTATTTTGATGGAAAATATTCTTTATAATTATAATATTCAATATTCCAAAATAATTTAATATAATACTATTATTATGCATCGAAATTAAGGTAAATAACTTTTTAGTCAAAAAAAAAAAAAAAAAAAAATGTAATTATTTCAATAATATTTATAATTTGTATATTGATTTTTAATATAACACTTTCGAAGAAATGTGTACAAAACATTATTTTGAAGTAGTATTTCAAATTAAATAGATTTTGATTGTTTCGTCAAAAATAAACTAACCACAGCATGTTAAATGTTTCCCAATTGTGCACCTTGTTAAATTTCGTTCAAAATAGTTTTGATCTTTTGTAATTTCGACGACTTATCGCTGTATCAATATATATTTTTACATAATACTAACATCACTTTATCCTGATGTCCGTGTCCTGAACAATTATATATTTTTTGTTCAAACGCATCCATTAATATAGTATAAGCATAAATTATATAATATATATTATCTAATTACGAATAAATTACAGATTAAATCATTAAGTTAATTGTGGTGATCGCACGGCGTTCTCCGTTGGCTAAACCGGCATGTATGACAATTATAGACTTGCGGTGTACTTTTCGTTAAGAAAAAACAAAAATAAAATAAAAAAACTATCGAATCGGTTTAAAAAATATTTAAAACATTTTCACTGTTCATTTATCGTCACTTTATTTGATTCCGATGACAATCGAGGTCTATAAATATTTTATACAAATCGCGAACAGTAAGAACAATATCATAACATCCAGCACGGTATGTCGTTTAAGTTGGGTTACATGCACGTCATTCCCCGCGGTTGTTCTCTCGGCAGCGGCCTAAGCCTCAGCTATTATTGGGGACCTATATTATTATTATTATTATACGTGTCACCGGCTAGCATACTTTGGAACGCAGTATCACTGTAATTCCACTACCTGTTGAGTCGATATATATTTATATATATATATATACATGTCGGGTCAGTGTTGAAAAAGTGATTTTTACCGCCGTCCCGACACCTCAACGGCCGGGACGTTTATTCGCACACCGACATATTTCATGAGGAGTGCGTAAGCACGCGAGCACAATAATAACTAGAATCCGATCGGGACGGAGATCATAATATTTTTTTTCATGTCGACCGTGTTGGTGTAACGACGTAAAATAGATATTAAAAAAAAATAAAACTAACAATAATAATTGTAGGTAATATAATACTTATGTTATGATCTCCAGGTTAAAGTGTCTGTATTTTATATCGTGTGATAAATGCACAATATGTATCTTATTAATACGTAACAAATTAAACATTGTATTTATATATTATATACTATGTTTGGGGTTACACAATAATGTATTTTAAAACATTTCTTAATTAATTTTTATTCGCTTTCGAAACGTTCAGCGTGGTTCATTATGAAGCCATAACTTATTTAGGGACAATTATGTTGTCTTGCACAGTAATTCTTTATTGCTGAACTCAATTTAGAATTCGAACCTGATTACAACTTATTTTTACATACCGTTACCTGTGTACTTACTCTTCACCGGTCTATTTATTGTCTTTGAATTACAATATATTATCGTATGAACGAACAAATATTATTATACAATTCAACGAGGACTAGCAGGTCGGAATTCAATTAGGCAATGGTTTACCCCAATCCCTAAAGCGGTTTCTACCTTTGTAGTTACATAACAATAAGTCCATCAATTATTTATTTGATATAACTGTGCAATGTGGTCACAATATTTATCCGTGATTGATTTGTCATCCACAACTTTTGTTAAATTTTACAATCGGCATTACTCATTTGAACGTCAATCATTTAAAAACAATTATACGCAAATGAAATACTACAAATTTAATTTTATCAAAGTCGTGAAAACTTCGTGAACTTTACGACCACACTTATCGTAAAACATTACCTTGTGCTATAGTTTTCCTCTATTTTCGTAAAAACAACAGTGGCGCTACTCCACGTGAGAAATTAAAATAATAATAATAATAATAATAATAATAATACAATTTTCAGTGACGACGAAGTAGGTTAGTGCTCGTGGAGTTTTCATAAGAGCCGTTGTGGCGGAGGATCTGAGACTTAAATGACCGAGTGTCATCTATTAGGGGTGCTATTCCATTAAGTACGACTAGTCGTGGCAATGGGTCTCGCACGACGAGGGACGGGTGTAACACACCGGCAATCGTGACCCGGAATACATTAACGCCAGACCGTGGTGGCCGAATATAATTTCCTCGGCTGTCAGAGGTCGGGAAAAATGCTTCGGGGACTCAAGCAATTTTTGTTCAGACGTTTTTTTTTTTTTTTTGTTTAATAATTGCCGTCGACAATTATTATTATAATAAATTAACATCATTCGTATTATTATTGTTATTGTCGTAAGTAAATAACTGTTTAAATGTCAAAACGTATACCATCGCAGTATACGAATAACTTGAAAGTCTGTTACTACTGATACTACAATATAGTGCGGCACTACAACTATGCGGTGTCCATGCGGACGATTCAACTTTTATGTGCTGTGAGCACGATTAAAAAAGATTCTTATACTGTCTGCAAAAAAAAAAAAAAACGTTTTAATTATTTTATTTTGTATTCATTACACATATTGATAACCTAGAAAATAAACATTCTGTTTCTTAAATTAAAAAAAAAAAGCTTTTGATAGAATTCGTAGTAATCAAAAATAATACATCAAAATGCCAACGTGCATTTCAATTATAATATGCATAATATTATTATAAAAATGAGAAGTGAAATGTAAATGGTGAACAAGAAAGAATTTTCAATATCTCAACCGAATACTACGTCTCAGGTCACGTATTACTTGAATACATTATTAGATTCTGATCCAATTAGTTCAGTAACAAAACACTAAGTCTTATTGAATTATTACGGGCCGTTAAAAAAACTTCGTCTTCTGAATAAATTAAAGAAATAATCCGTAATACTATGACATTTAATGATTTATAAACTGCATCTGTCACAGTTTATCTTCACACAAAAATGTAATTAAAATATTGTAAATACCTACTCACATTATGACTTGATATAAATTGCAAATTAATTTGATTGTAAAGTATGGTATATATATAATGTCAGTATTTAAAATTTGTTTTGAGTTCTTATTTCACATTAATAGTTTGCTTTAGTAACATAAATTGCGCAATGCTAATATCAGGTTGTCTTGTGAAGATTTGACATATGGAATAACTTTTGTTGTATTCAATGTTCTAATTTTTTTTTTTTTTTGTTTAATTTATAGGCGCTTGCGCTATATATATATATATATATAATATAAAAAATATATGTTTTTATTTTTAATAGTGAAAAAAAATAAAAATTTAATAAAAATTTTTTTTTGAAAATGTAAAATAGCCAATTTGTAATTATGATTTTTAGAAAAATTTGATGGTAAAAATATCTCTTAAAGTGAAATTGTTTATTTTCTACAATTTGTAAAAGCTTTTGGATATTTGAATTATTTTTTCCTTTATCGTAATAAAATAAACCACTATCATTAGTTATTACCGATGACTAGTTACAATGACTATTATCGATTCATTTTTCTATGAACTTGAAAAAAATGTAGAAAATAAAAGATTGCACTTTAAGGTATATTTTTATCATCAACATTTTTCTAAAAATCATATTTATAAATTGGCTATTTTACATTTTTCAAAAAAAATTTTTATCAAATTTTAAATGTTTTATTTTCACGATTAAAAAATAAAAACATTTTTTTTATATTATACATATAGCGCAAGCGTCTATAAATGAAACAAACAAACAACATTTAAATACTGAATAAAGCAAATGTTATTCCATATGTCAGATCTTCATGAGACATTCTGTATATATCGTACCATTAGAACACTAGTGTAGCAATTCAAAAAACTTAATTCTGAGATATTAAGTTTAACGATTTTTCAAACTGTTAAATACTCATAACATAAAAAATAACGAATATTACCTTTTGAAAATTTAAAATATTATTATTTATGAATAGTACTAACTAATTAATAAGTAAAAATTCAATCGATGTTATTTTTCAATAATGCATTATTTATATTTTTAGTTAATACACTAATGAAATACTATTTTTTTCGTGTATTCCATGCAGTAATATAGTAAATCACTTTTTTAATAAAATAATATACTCTTTATTAAATATTTTTAAATTGTATTGTGTATTATTAAAATATATATATATATCTCTGGTATAAGTAGTAAATACAATGTTAATGAATCCTTGATATTTTTTTATAATAGTAAATAATAGTCACTAGCAAATAAAATTAAAATTAAAAATAAATCATTTAGCTTTGACTCAATCCATTAGTACTTCTAATGACAATTTGAATATTTAAACAAATCATTTTTTTTTATTTTATACACTTGATAGACACAGCCTATTTAAATAATTTCTTCTTAACAGTTTCTTGCTTAGTATTTTTGTTTTATACTGGTGTTTGACTTATAGTTTTATTTTTTATTTTATTTGCACTTATCTTATCACTTTGAGTTTTTTGAAGAGGTTTTAAAACCGAAACATTGTCTGTCAATAATTACTTATAGAAATAGTGATACTACTTAGGAATTAGGTTTGATTTATAGAATGATAGAAGATTTTTTTTTATTAAATGCGTAATTTTTGAAATAGTCTTATAAGCAGATTTTTAGGAATACCTTCTTTATCTGGATAAGATTATTTTCTATTGGGGTTACTTCTTATATTTATAGTTTTGTATTCATTTTTTGAGAAGTTTGTTTTGTAGTATAAAATGAAAAGTGTTTTTTTTTTTAAATGTATAACAACAATGTTTCCCATCAAAGCTATGATAATAATATTAGTGATAACAAAATCATATCAATGATAGGTACCGAAACATAGTGCAATAGTGTATTATATCAAAAAACTATAATAGTGCACTATTTTATGACCCGTTAGGATAATTGTTTTAGTGTATTATTTTAAATACTACATTGTTGCATTACAGCAATCTTTACTTTTACTTTAATACACTATCGTATTTTGTCGTTTTATAGTTTTAATATTGTATTTACATTAAAATATACTAGTGCATCGAAAAGAACGTAATTTTTACAATAAGAAAACACGTGTAACTCAAAATTGACATTTTTCGAATTATTACATTAATGGCACTATATGTTTTTATTTTTATTCGGTATATGGTGAAGTTCAATTATAATGACTATTTCCTATTAATTTATTGCTTTAAAAGTACTGTACAAAATTCTGGTACTCGTGGCACTAACTATGATATTTTACTATGACACATTAATTCAATTCCTCAAACAATAAAATTAACATATCGCATAAGTTAAATACTTGTTTATGGACTTACATGGTAAATGGAAATTTCTCCCCCCCTCCCACCAGACTATTTTCAGTGTAGTAGGACATTTTCCTCCCATTTTTTTTTTTTAAAGTTTACTATATAATGGTATTAAATTTAATAATATCATACTATTTATTATTTAATATGTAATTATTTTTTTTAAATAAAATATAAAATATATATTTTTTTTTTATTTTCATAAATATAATAAATTATAGATAAATATTTTAGTTTATTTTTGATAAATTGAACTACTTGAAACAATAAAAATTACAAAAAAAGAAAAATTCATATTAAATAATAATATAATGTTATTAATTTTTCATTAGGTAACAAGTATTTGACATACAAAAACTCAATATTTTAGATTATAATTTTTATAAATTATGATCATAAAATATTACTTTTTTGTTGAATAATATTTTGAGAAAAAACGTATTATATAAATTTAAGTTGCTTGATTAAAAAAAAAATGGATAAATTGTAGTAAAAAATTGAAATATTGTATCTCATAAAGTAAAAGTAGTTTATCCATATGAAAAAATTGAAATACCTAATGAATATACATTTTTAAGTTAAACTTTTTTTTTTTCAGAAGAAACTTATGAGCGATTTGAATTTTAACATACAAACAAAATATTATTTTTCACTTCATGGCATAATATAATATAATGGGATTGCAGCTTAAAAATAAGGGTCTCATTTTAATTCAAAAAATAATTTATTCAGATGCACATTCATTTAAAAGTACAATTAAATTTTTCTTTTGCTCTGTACCTATAATGTTATCTTGATATTTATTTTTCGTTACAAAACGTTAACTGATAATATATGATTATAATAATAATCTATATTATGTAATTAAAGTTTTATAAATATGCAACTAAGATTGTGATAACATAATAGTATAATATTATGTTCACTGTCTAATAATCTTTATAATATTGAACCCCAAAAATCAGGTTAGTAATATATATATATATATTTTTCAAATTAAAAACACATTTCAGCGGATTATCACTGTGTCGTTTTAATGAGTCATAATATATTTTATTCACATTTTGAGTATTGAGTAATAATTTATTAATGACGTATAACGTTAGCTGTACTCACATATTATTATACATGTATCAATCTTTTTACAGTGTTTGATAGTGTAATTATTTATTATATGCAATAAATTATATAATCAATGATTAACGATCATTTGCTAAAAATGTATGATCTTTTTGTTTTGTAAATGTGAGTGGGATCGCGCGTTGAATATTATATGATATATGAATATTTAATTGTGATGTAATGAACGTCATTGATCAAAAATCATAAAAAATAATCGATAAACTACATTTCACTTCATGACTCATATTAGGACCGAAGCGGCAAACTCAAATCTATATCGGTGTGTAGAATTATCCGAAGTTAGCTTATCTCTTCGTATCTATCTGCAGTACCTACGATTTGAGGAATTAAAAAAAAAAGAAAATCAATCATCTTTAAAAAGGTATGGCAAGGTTCGACAACAATACAATAATATATGATAAATCGGTTATTTTTACCGTTGCGACTTCAAAAAAAAAAAAAAAACCCAAGGATACTGCAGTATACAGGTCGCAGGACATTCCCGATGGCTGCGCAAAAAGTAATAAAAACGATTTTCGGCCTACGCATTCAAAAGATTCTTTGGCCGTTGCGGACAGCTGTGTGCTGACCCGTTAACGGTTAAACTCGCGAAAACTCGTCGTGTACAAAAGCCAAATAGGACAAAACTGAAACCTTTTCTCCGTTTTTTTTTCTCCGCTCGTGCCGTTGCCACGTACGAGAGACAGACAGACAGAGAGAGGAGAAAGAAAGAGAAAGAGAGAGAGAGAGAGAGCACAATGTTTACACAGAAAGAAAGAGAGAAAGAAACGACGATGTATATATAATAATAATACATTATACGAGCCTCACTACGCGCACGCACATTCGCGTGTGGCCATTCCGTCGTGACAAATGAACAAGCTGACTCCGTACTGTTTGGAAACAGAGAGAGAGAGAGAGAGAGAGAGAGAGAGAGAGAGAGAGAGAGTCGAAAGAGAGTGGAGTAGGCGAGAGTAAGTGAGAGTGAAAGAGTAGAAATGCGTGTAGGGGGGTGGAGAGGGGGTGAAATAACAAGAAGTTTTCCGAAAAAGCCGAAATACGCGCACTAGTGCTACATATATATAGCGTGGTACCCGCCACCGCGTATAAATGTAGTGTTTCGGGCCGCGATATAATAATATGTTGTACCGAAATAAACGATGCAGCACTGATAAAAGACGTGTACACGGCGAATAACACATAAAGATCTTATATACACGCCGAAAACACGGTTATGGTCCGTATGTTGTTTTTATCGTGTATACGCGTAAATCCTCCGTACAAATTATTGCACAGGCGAGAGAATATTATTGTACACTATACGATGGTGTGAGATAGGCAGCCGAACGAGCCGTCGGTATCCGATTTGAAGTCATTTGAGGGGAGGGGTGGTGGTGCAAGGTGGGAATTGCCCCTCCGTCCGACTGTTGAGCTGGTTGTCAGTGAAATTACATCATAATTATGGTTTTTATAATTTCGAGGAAATATAATATCACATAAGCACTAGACCGCTTTTGACGCAATAATAATAATTAATATTTATAGTTTTTACCTCAAATTTATAGACGTGGATATTATAATCTAAAATTTCAAAAACCTAAATAATCACTCTTAAATCCTCTGCATAAATTATTGCACACGCACGAAAATATTGTTGTACACTATACGATAGGGAGAGCTGGACAGCCGAATAAGCCGACAGTATTCTGTTTAAGAGCATTTGAGAGGGGAACAAGGTGGAAATTCGCCCCTGGTGTGATTGTAAAATTGGTCCGATTGTCGAGAAAATAACATCATGATTTTGATAAAATTACCATTTATAATACTCGATTAGGTAAATTTTAAAAAATGAATAAAATTACCTTAAAAATGAAAATTGTCAAAAAAAATGCAATAAAATACAAAATAAATTATTTTTATTCTGATTTAAAAACATATAAAACGTGTATGTTGTAAAACGGGCATCGCGTATCTAGCTTGGGAAGACAATGAAATCCCATCTATAACATACACCCAGCTGTGATGACGTGACGCGAACCACGCGAGGTCTCCGATTTTAAATCAGCGATACGTTCGCCGTGCAGCTCTTCAACGAGTACGCGTGCTGCAGATGTGACTTCTCAGTTCGCTTTTCGAGCGAATTTCAATCCGATTTTTTCGATTCTATCACAAAATTTGCATGTTTGCCGCCACATAAGATTTATCCATTTTTATTTTGGTTCCAATTGATCACGTTTACATCAATCTATCTTGCGTCACCTTCATGTACAGACAAGTGAATATTTTGCACGTACACGATGCCGTCTTAAACGGTCCGGCACAGTCGTTGAGTTTACAAAATATACACGAGACAGCGGCATCAGTGCACTCTTCTTATCATAACCTTTTTATACTATCCGCTCTGTTGGCGATTCAGAGTCACAGTCATACAAAAAAAAAAATGTTCGCCTTTTTATGTTTATTATTTTATTATTTTTTTTTTTTTTTTTGATATTTCATACAATTGCATCAATCGTGAAAAAGATTTTTGAATGAGAATTACACGATATAATTTCATTGATTTTTCACACCTCTCGGGACTTATCGATATTAAAGTTTGCTAAATCGTTTCATTTTTGATCGATAGTTGTATACTGATTATAAAATCACAGAACGGCCGTTGATTTGTTTTTTTAAATATAAACAATGACAAGTTTTTTGATGATTCAATTTGAATAGTATTGCAGTGAAATAGTGCAATGAGCACAAATAAAAATGAACAAGTATTCAAATAAAGAGAAAGCAACAAACAATTTAAATCGTGTAAATACTAAAACAATTATGGAAAGTGAATAACTTCTGAGAAAAATAAACATCTTTGTATAAATACACTCTTAAAAATATTATAAAATGAATAGTATCTAAGTGCTCTATTGTGTAAGCACGTTTCTGTATATAAAAACACATTCATTTTCAATATTAATGCCTTACATAATATCGATTTAACAAAAGTACGAATAACAATTTTATTTTTTTTTTTTGTTTACACGCTATTTGAGTAAACACCGATGTTATTTTATTTTGTATATATTATAACTACTTCTTATTAGTATAGTATGTTTGTGTCTTGTGGTTTATTTCGTTCAAAAAAATGAAATTGACAAAAGAATAAATGCATATTATTGTGATTGCGTTAAAGATATTTAGTATTTTATTATTAATGTAGAAACTTTTAGTATATGAACTGTAAACATGTAATTCCATTAATATTATGTAGTATGAAGGCGTACATGAATCATATATTGTATCATAATGACATTTTCAACTAACCGAAGTACCACGTACCTAATTATTAAACTATCATGCACATTTATTACAAAATTCAATCACAGTATAGAATGACAGGATATTATTATGTCGGATATTATAAACATAAACTTTCTTTTCTAACCTGCATTCTCTTAATTATTGTTTTATTTTTATTGTGGATTTTTTGGTAAAAAAAAAGCCACAAGCTTTAAACAATCGAATCGTATAAATATAATTAAACTTTATGATATCAGTTTAATGAAGATATACATATTTATTTCAGAGATTATAAAGCGACAATCATATTATTATTTTCGAAACCTAATGGAAACTATTTGTTTTTAACGTCATTGTGAATATTCAATTAATAATAATTGTATTTCACAGAGCTATATTCTATCAAGACCGTCCTAAAAACCCAATAATTCCACGGAGTGGAAAAACATTAGGAAAGTCATCAAAAGTCGACTAAGATTTTCGAATAAATTCACCGTAACATTTTCTGTCAGTGTATCATTACTAATAATATCATATTAATGCTGGTTTCTTTTGACGTCACATTTTCAATGAACCACCGTGCTCGAGTTATTCATTTGTCTTGGACGTGCCGAGTAGATTCAATATGCCATCGCGGGATATCACAAACCCTAAACATTGGTGGAAATAATGCGTCACCCGAGGGGCCTTGCCGGATTAATATAATATTCGTACTCAACTCAGAAGAGCCTTCCCCGAGGGTAATCCTCGTTTTGCTCTTTCTCGGAAGGTACCAGAAGTAAAATTACCAATCCTACATTCCCGCGATCGCTACGTCACAGAAAATGTACACAGTTTAAAATACTTTCATTTAGAATTCCCACGCCGGAATGAAAAGAGTTGATTTTAATTAGTCATTCGGAAGGTATCCAAACCTGCTACTATATTATCAAAAATCGGGAGGAGATCCACAATTTTATTATACCGGTAGTTGTATCGAATGAGTGGAACTGCGTTTTTCGGTTATTGTGAATTTGTATAATATTGATGAAAGTATATTACTTGGAATTGATTGCATTGTAAGCACCAATAGAATATATTTTATACGCGCTTTTACAGTACCTCTAAATCATTATAGAACGCATTTTTTACTCACATACCTAATGTTTAGAAATATTTTGTGATTTCGTATTTTTATTTTTATTTTTTTCGCTAATCACGGATTACAGTTTATACAAAAATCAATTAAAAACCGTTTAACTTTAAGCTAAAAACATTTTTCATTAGTTTATTTGATTGAATTTGGAGTTGGTTTTATTTTTGAGCTCTGGAATGAATTTAAAATTAGTTTGAAAATATTTATTTTCTATAGACGACAAACACTATAGGGTGTGACATATAGAAACTTTGTTACAAGCTGGTTCAATTGATTCCTGTTCGATTGTGAAAAATAACACACAAGCCGAATTTCTGGTATGAAAAAACTATTTAAATGGTTTGCCGTTTCAATTCCTTTATGTTTCCAAAAACTTTGGATCATAAAAACGTGAGCAGTTTCGATTGAACTTTTCACTACAACTTTTCCGAGACTTCTCAGTTTTTGATTGTTAATAATATTATTTCGCTCTTGCAAAACATTTGTCCTTCCAACAATTATTTTTCAAAGTCTTTCTAATTCTCAAACTCCTTGCATATCCTGCCACACAAATCTCGGACGCAAAATTTGCACATATTATAGTTTTATATAAATATTAAAAATAGGTACATATTAAATGCTATGCATACACGTGACGTAAGTACATGAATATATAATATATATTTTTTTGTCTATGTCATAAATCGTGTGCAATAGCCGTGCAAATACATGTTTCCTCCATTGAATTTTTCTCCTTCGTCTACACTGTGTGATAAACGGATTATATACAATGTCGTCAAACTAGCGTCCATAATACTCATAATAGTATACAATGTTCCTTAACTAAATAATTTTCACATTTTCGTATTAAAATTATTTTAATATTTTAGTTTCTAAGATTTATTTATTTTTTATCTACTTTCATTATTAAAACAGTCCTTTACATACCATAATTAATTCTGATCAAAATGTTATTAGCATTTTGGTATTGTTTTTTTGGTTTTATTGTTCATTAAATAATTATTACTAAGTATTTTTCTGACTGTTGATGCGTTTCGTTAACTAAATTTTGCTGAATGTAAAACTTTTAGGTTTGTTGACTGTTGAATTGAAAGTTTAAAATAAGAAAAAGATAATACGAATATAATCATAATTTAAACTATACACACAGATGTTTTTTACTAACTATAAGTCAATTGGGGCAATTGCATACTTGGCCCGAAGATAAAAAAGATAATTAAGTCTATAGTAAAGCCAACCCAATTTTTTTTTTCAGGTAAAAAATATTTACATGTAAACTTGGGACGAATGAAAATAATCATATGTCTAGATTTTCTCATGATATCTACTTAATTAATAATTATTATTTTATAATATTTTTGAGGACCATTTAGTATTACTCAGAAGACATCAAGATAAGGAAAATATTTTCATTATGTTTTTAAAATTATTTTGTTTCATTTTCATTTTTATATTTTTAAAAAGTAGGAAAATTCGCTATAGCAAAATTAAATTAGGTTTATAAATTTAAAACTGTAAGTATAAAAATGTAAGTAATATATATTTTTTATATTTTTAACATATTCATTTATACTGATATTTTTTTATTTTCTTCGAGCGTGATTTCTAACAAATATTTTTTTCTTAGTTTTGGAATTTTGATATTTAAATGGTTCATATAGACTATTGTTTTCAATATATGTTTCACATTCGGTTCGTATTTATTTTTAATATAGTTATAATGGAATATAATATATGTTTATTGGTGAAAATTTTCGGTCCGAATTTAAAATCGATTATTTTTACTACTTGAAATTTCGGGATCGAGTTTACAATAAAAAATGTAATCGTGAGCCCAGTTTACATTTACCCATCTAATATGGGTGTAATACTGTCTATTTTTAAATAATATATTTTTAAATTACTTATTAAATTTTCATTTCTTCAAGGTTTATTCGCTAATGTGTTTGGTTAAATATATTATCTGAAATAGTAACAATAGTATAAATATAATATAATGCTGAGCACTGATCCGGATCAATCCATGTTCGAATTGCCTATCCGGATTGAAAAAAAATGTTATAATCCATTTAATCAGCATTTAAATTACCAATTGGGGTTCTGATGATAAATCCGAATAATAATATAATAATACTATCATTTTATTATGGTTTTTTTTTTTTTTTTTTAATAATATGTCAAAATAGTAAATTATTATTTTATGATTCATTTTGTCATTGTATTAATAATTTTTATAAATTATATATCAATGTATTTAAATAATGTATAATACATATTTATAAATATAAAATGTGCACATTTATATATTATAATTATTTATTTACTAATAATTTTAAATTGTACACGTTCCGTATTTAGTTGTACACTATAGTGTGCCTTAAAATGATAAGATTCTGAAACCTTCTAGTTTCTACTTTTTATCTCTAGTCTGTTTTAGGAAAAAATAATGGATTGGATCTGAAATCTGTATTGACGGATTGAATTCGAAATTCGAATAATGTAATTGTAATCCGGATAACAGATTGGTCATAATATTGCTCAGTATTAAGATGATATATTGGCTTATTATTTAGGTAATATTTGTAATGACGGCCTCTCCAAATGTATGTGTGCGGATATTGATTGTATTTTTTTTTTATCATTTTGTTTACTAAAAATGTGTGTTTGATTCATTAATTTTTTATTGTTAGTTCAAACGATATTAAAAAGCCGACCTCGTGTATTACTTTTTTTTATTGTGATTGTGACTTAATTAAATTAAAATGCTTTTTTTCGCCTTGTTCCCGAAAATAATTAAGTATCAAAATAATTTTGCAACGATGCACTTTATCATAGTTGCAAAATCAAAACTGCATCTTGAGTAATGTTAACGGCATTAGATTATATTTAGTGTACACGTTGTTGACGTAGCTACCAATATTAATGCAAATTTAAATTTGTACCTGGTTAAAATTACAGTGCACATAAATTACACTATATTTTCTTCCGTAATTACATTATGGATCTTAAGTTAGAAGTTAGATTTATCAACCCATAATACATATCTAACTGTGATGTATTTATAATCAAAACTGTGAGTTATGCAAATGCGTTGTGTTAGTTAGGAAGACAATCTATTAGTTTATATTATTTAAATTTTTAAAAACGAATCGAATAATAATTTTACATTTAAAAGGTTTATTGAATTAAAAAAGACGCGGTTATATAAAAATGTATATACATATAATATTTTTACAATAAAATAATATCTTTAATAATATATACATTATTCTATAAAGAAGCAATACGCATTTTAATATTAATATTATCGTAATCGTGAATGAGTCTAATAAAATGCGTAACATTACGTGGTTCCATTATTTTTACAATTAATAGAAACTGGCATTGTCTTATTCAATAATTAACAAATTTAGTGAAATAAAAAATGTAATGAATTGTAGTAAAATAAATTAAATAATAATTATAAATATGATAATGATAACGAAAAATGGATAAAAATTAAAGGAAAACAAAATTCATAAGGCTCTTAAATATTATAATTATCATTGGTTCGATATACAAATTAAATCAATACATTGTACATATACGTGATTTTTTTTTTTTGATACCATAAGCATTTTTAAATAGTAATAATATTATCACTTAACCATTGTCATAATTTATGTCTAATTTTTCATTAATCAAATAATATTTTAATTAATATTTTAATGCTTAAAATTCATAAAAAAAAAATATATATATTGTTATAATTGATGAATAAATGTTATATAGAACACTAGTGCTGTATGATATTTAATTTTTTTTTTTGACATGTAAAATTATTATTATTTTTTTTTTTTTTTTTGTTACCATTTTAAATATCAGTTTGAATACAAATGTTATTCTTGACATAGCCTTATTTTACACTCATTCATATTCCAGAATTATGTATAACGAATATCAATCGTACCACTTAAACCTAAATTATAATTTAGGAACACAAATTTCTTAATGGTTTCACTTTTGATCAGTTCGAAAACAGATGTGCACGTCGGTAATTCTAAACTAGAATTATGAGACTCAAATGTAAAAACTATGTTCAGTGCATACTTTGAGATTCCTTCATTATGCTGACGACATTCGTCATAACTCGATTCTCTGTTTGTTAAGAAGAATAAATACCACAAGGTAGGTTTAATAATAAATTATGAATTTTTGGTTTGAAAAACATACTTATGACTTCAATTACACTCATCATCGTAATATTTTCATTATTACACTGTTTGTGCATAGATATAATATTATATTAAATTATTATTTTAAAGCCTATAATAGGTGTAATCGAAAAATGTACGAAATTAAGATCAAAAAATGTTTAACGAGTAATAAAATCGTTGCAAGACATATTATATAATTTTTAAAACTTCTAACTATACATATCAGAATATCTGTACACTATCCTCCAAGAAATTTTCAACATACGTTTTGGAATAGTTGAACCAATATTGGAAGTAAAAATGAGTGAGTTTTAGTATCCATAAATGTACCGAGCTCGTTTTAAGTGTTTTTTTTTACACCCACGTTTCTTATATTCAAGCTTAACAATTATTTAGAGTGCCTCAAATCGATATCGGTCGTGTCCATCCGTCAAATATTATAGAACACACGTTTAAAATGTTAAAAAATTATATTTATAAAGTCCATCGTACAGAATATTTTCTAATATTTTATTCGGGCACACCATAAGAATAATAATAAATTAAATCATCTCATTGCCGATCATAAGATAATTATGAGATAAACAATAAACACGTGCATGGTTTTTAAATAAAATATGAAAAATATTTCTGTATAAATTCTATAAATATATGTGCTTTTTATTTGTGTAGAAAAATGATAATGTATAATTTGATAAATTATACTCTTATAACTATGATTTTTTTGTTATGTAGGTATTATATATATGGAAACAGTTAATTTTAAAATTTGGGCAAACCCGAGAAAAAATATCCAAAACTGAACCTATAAAAAAAAAACTATTAAAAAAACTGATAACCTAAAAGTTTTTGGGTATTATAATTATGAATTATAATATATAATATGTTCAAACGTCCCTTTTGGGGCAAAATTATCTCATTTGATCTATATGACATATTTAAGATAATTAATGTTAACTAGTTATATGGAAACATTTGGAAGTATATGAATAGGCACCAATTTAAAATAAAACATATAATTAACCAGTAAAGTAACTATAAAAAAAGAAGTATACATATATTATTTTTGTAATTTGACTGGACTACTAAAGTGATATAAAAACAAATTTACATCATTTTATGACTTTTACAATACATTATTCAGTTAACCAGCATAAAGTTTTATATGAGAATTTTCAAAAAAACGTAAAAGACATATGCATTTAGGTTGGTACCTACCAGTTCTTTAAGTATGCAATTTATTATTTCGCAATTTTTAACATTTTTGAATATTTTTCTTTTTTTCAAGAAACGACCCGAGAAAATAAAACAAACACAAAGAACCATCTTGAAGAAAATGTTTTATTTTTTAAGATACTGTATATATTATTATAATATGAAAAGATAGATGATGAGTGTATACCGAAAAAGTGTTTACAGAATGAAAACAATTTTAAGACCGAGAGATCCTATCATCTGATTGGAAACTGAAATTGTCCAGTCCATTTAAAACGTCCAGATGAATAAAAAATAATAAACGAAAAATCGAGGAAACTTTTTCGCCATTCAAAATTAAAGTTAATCGTTTTGTAATGTTTATTTTAAATTAATGATTATATAGCTTAGATTAAAATATAAAATAACAAGGCAAGCCGTCGTATAAATTGTAATTATAATTTTAGATAGATTACATATTCGGTGTACGATCTAGAAGTTTTTTCTTTTTTGAGAGTTAATACGCTGAGAAGAAAACGATCAGATGACAATGCGATGGCACTGTAGATGAAGGTCTACGGGCGCGGCGGCAGATAATTTATTCACCTTGGCCATTAAATCCGTCGCAAAGACGTTTTTAATTATAAACTTCTCACAGCGATAGCCACTACACACAATATAAATATATTCCCAGTCGACTCTCCGTTTGTTTTAGACATAAAACTCGGAAAACGACTTTATGAAATAATAATAATAATAATACTTTTGGAACGGCACCAGATCTCTGCCCGAACAAAAGACAACCCCCTCGATGGGAACTTTGTACAAGTGCACTATTATGAATTTACATATGGACGGCGTCTATTTGCGCTTTGGTATTAACGGTATACACTCTCAGGCCCGTAGTGATTGTAAGAACGACGACCGACAGTGCCAAGACTTTGAACATAAAATTGATAATCGTAGTCGGTGTAAATGAAAAAAAAAAATAACGAGGCAGAGTCCACACAGCAGCAAAACGGCAATCGAACCTAAAGGCAAAATTTGCGACTGAATACTAATTTTTTCCGGGTCACCAAAAATCTTATCTCACTCCATTCCATAAATAATAAACGCGTGAAAACATCTAATTTCGTATTCGTAACTTACTTACCTACGTCAAAGTTACGTGCTCCTTTTCATTCAAATGCCGTTTGAATAAACCAGACGAGTTTTTTACTGTTTTTTTTATTTTATGACTATTAATAATTACTAGTAACGCATAACTAATAAAAAAAATAAACAAATATATATAAAATAATGTGTTTCAGAATTTTAAACAGAATGTTAAGTAATATCGGTAATCACTGTACGAGGTTTGTTTTTTTAATGACTCAACAATCAAATAATTTAAAATTACCAACTCATTTTTCGCTGGAAAATTTAAAACTATTATACTATTATAATGAGTAAAACGTTCATAACTAATCAAAAATATCAAATGACCTGTATAACTTAAATTTTATTAATAGAAAGATCGCTTGTGATGGTTTTTAAATAATATTGCATACATAAACGTATACGGCGTAGTATCGATGTTTGAATTGAATTTATTTATGAATTATAAACAATTCGTATTGCTTAAAGACTATAGTAAATCCTTTAGTTAATTTAAATAAAATAAAAAAAAACCAATGGTTCTCATCAATTCACATCGCGCCTTTCTTGGAAACATTTTGATGTGATACCTATTTGTATAAACCATCGTCAGATATTTCGTTGAATATAATTTACTTTATATTATATAATATACGCCCCGTTCAATGAAGCCCATTATTTTTTAAGAAATAAACAATAATGATAATAATTATAATAATCATAAAATATAAATTAATCTGAGATGGATTATTATGGTTTTCTTTCCAAGAAAAATAATAAAACATTTTTCAACAGAATACTATGTTTGAGACTCGATCCATTGAGACCACTGTATGATGTTATAGAAAAGTATCTTATTGACATTAAATCATTATATTGCTTTATTATACAGTTATAAGAACGCGAGAAACATGAGTAGGTATAGGTACATGGGGTACATAATGAGATTGAATTATATTTGCGTTTTGTTCAACACGTTTCGTTAAATATTGTCCTAATAATTAATGGTCGATAGTATTGTAAATTATTATTATTATTATTATTTATTCTTGCATAACTTATTATTACAAATAAACAATATAATTATTGTTGTGATCGAACAATTTATTATTTCGGTAACAATGTACTATTTACCCATATCATTAGATATTGTGTCGGTTTATGCACCGACACCATTAAAATACTGTTCAATAATATTATTTCAAACGTTTAACACACGTCTATCGTTATCGTTATTTCAATTATTTAATACTTAAGTACACCAGTAAAAAATATTATGAAATTAGGTACATATTATTTCTGTGATTTATTATGTTGAAAATGTTGTTCAGCCAACATTGGAGCATCTAAGTAGTTGCGGAAGGGTGTATAAGACCTCCGAGGTCAAATATATTATAATATATATATATATATATATATTTTTTTTGGGTGGGGGTCCGGCCATTATTATTTTAGTGAAATATCATCAATTTTATGTTTTTTTTCAATTATAAAATATTCATCGAAAACATATTAAAACTATTTTGGTCATAACGGGATATTAATCTGTATTAAATCATTCCGTATCCTATTCCCTATAATTAAAAGAAGATTTAACGTAAAGATAACAATACGCAAAAAAGGATGGCTTACCAGCTATTTTTTAGACAATTAGTCATATCAAAAAACACTACATTATAGAAATATACTTCAGTGGATTGCTATATTTCTGGCGAACTCTCCTGAGTTTTATATTAACGTTTTATCGACCAAATCTAATTTTCAATCAGCAAAAAGAGAATACCTATTTAATTTATTTATACTGTTTTTATCATTTATATTATGATGTGTATTAAAATGTTTATAAAATTTAAGAGTATTTACTATTGCAGGTGTATAACTTGTAAGATTGCGTAGTTTTAGTAGTTGATGGCGGGGGGGGGGAGCTTTAACACCACAACTCTTTGAGACATTTACAATTTTAGCGTCCCACATTTTAGAGGTATAATTGGAGCGTATAATTAATGTGAAAAAATATCTCAATATAGTTTTATGTTATTTATAATTATAATATTAAGTAATTCAGGTATTTTTAATGCGTAGAGAAAATAGAAAATCACGTGACCCGATGTATAATACTCGGCGAGAGTACACGGAATGCTAACTTATTGGCCAACCGTAAAACGTATGTATATGTGTATATCAGTATAATATAATACACACACGCATATATATATATATATATATAGTAACACTTGAACATTACGATTCGATATAGTTTACGGTCTCTGGATATACAAACGTAGATAATATTTATTTATAAATCAGTATTGAAGCATTGAAGGCTTACAGGGTGATTTTTAAAATTTTCATTTGAGTAGTTAATGTGTATTTGTCTTCAATACGTATAATATTATTACACTTAGAATAAAATCTATTTTTAATTATTTCATTATATCCCAAAGATGTCACTGTGTCTTTCATTACGAATAAATGTTTTTCATTTTCATTTTGGTTTTTATAATATGGTAAGGTTTATTGCCTCTTGCTATAAAAAAACCACCCTGTACACTATATATTTATATTACTACTACTACTACTACTACTACTACTACTACTACTACTACTACTACACATACCTATGTTCGTTTTTTTTCTTCAGCACTATACTAAAAACACAAACTCAGAGCATTAAAGATACTCTCTTCAATATCAAATCGAATGGACCATATATATATATATAATTTTTTTAAACTACCAAAACCCGTTTTTATGGATTTGCCCGCAATTTCGTAAATTATGTGCCTGAAATATGTATTGTGTGTTTGCGTTCCTAAATTAAGTTTTTTTTTGTCAGTTTTATATAAACACCGTTGTATTTTGATATAACACACCTATTATTCAGTAATTACCCATTTTATCCCGATCAATAGATCATAATAATATAAACAAGATTAACCTGATAGCCATAATCGTACTAAAATACAATTCGTGATACATTTCAATACTTTTTCTATATATTTGCAATACTTCATTGTTATTTGTAAGTAATTTGTATATATGTTGTATATTTTATTTTTAGTCTTCAATTTTCTGAATAATATAATAAAATATTATTTCCTTAAATAATCATAGGTAGGTATAATACATTTTTAATATTAAACCAACATTTTTTTAGTGTATTAATAAATTCATATAAGAATAATTTTATAGCATAATAATGAATATCTAGTGGATGCAATGTATTGACCTAAATAAAAAAAAACAGCTTAGATACCTTTTCAGTTAATTGTTTTATTTAAAGACAATCTACAAAATGTTATACAAGCATTTATTGTAATAAGCAAATGAGAAAGTTTAGTGTTTACATTTATTAAAACAACATAAAATATAGCATAACAATGAAATCACCCTTTGACCACATCAAATTATTTCAATATATTTTTACACCAACTAGGCTCCAGTCTATATATCGAATTTTTTGGTAGTGTGATAGTAGACATATAAAGGAAAAATATGATTAGCTATACATATTTAAGGTTCGTAGAAACTACTTTATTTTAGTGAGTTCAGTTCAGTTAAACGTTTTCAATTATAAGTAGCTATGTAGCGTAAGGCTTGAAACGTACCATGAAATATGCTTTAGTAGCCTTAGTACAATAACTTGGAATACTTGGAATCTGCCTCGTGTTTGAAGGTTTGGCAGGACCCTAAATTAAGATTGCACCAAATCAGCCTTATAATTTATTTGTATATCAATATTTTGTTTTAATGTGATATTTTGAAACTATAAGAGGACAGATGAGGTATAATCATTGTTCATTGCAGATTTTCTTTTTTTCCTTTAGACGAGGACCCCAAATTAGTCGTATATCTAAAGTAAAAAAAAAACTTGGATATTACTTTAGATTATCTCAGTTCTAACAGGCATAAGTGATGTTGTTCATAATATGTTGTGGGCACTCTTGGAGGGTGGGACAAGCAAACCGAAGTAATCCGAAAACACGCAATTATAATATTTTATGACAAAATAAAAATAAATT
Organism: Pentalonia nigronervosa; assembly: GCA_014851325.1. NCBI lineage: Eukaryota > Metazoa > Arthropoda > Insecta > Hemiptera > Aphididae > Pentalonia > Pentalonia nigronervosa. The sequence continues at coordinate 127,451 of JACXSJ010000477.1, read as the reverse complement.
TACTTTTAGTTGAATATTTAATACATAATAATTGTCCTCAGACTCAACAAATATCGTTTAAAGCACATTTTTTAGATACTTAATGAATGACATGTCAGCATAAACGTCATAAAATAAATCCTTTCAAAAGAAGGAAGATGCAGTAAATCTGTTTTTGCAAATAATGAACTTTTTTACAATGCATATTAATACACATAGTTTCATTTTTACAATTAAACGAATAAAAGTTATAATATTTAAGTATTTATATTAATCTATCATTTGGTTAATTATGGAACAACATTATGAAACAAAATTCAAATATGTTTTGGTAAACTATAACAGTACATTTAAGATAATCAAAATCAAAATATTTTTATTATAAAAATGTTCTTTAATACAAAAAAGGTTTGAAATTATTTATTTTAGATTTAGTTTAACCTTCTCGAAATATTGCAGGGTTATAATTTTTACCGTTAATTATATGATAAGACGTGTGTACTATACAAGTTATATTCACGGATTTTTGTCAATAATCTGTTTTTGTATCATTAGTAGACTTTTGAATTAATCGATGAAAATAAAAAGAGTATTACATTAAATCAAAAAATAAATATAATAATTATTATTATTAATTACCACATTTCCTCTCTCCATTTATTTCTTTAAATATTACAATCAATAATCAAATCATATTTTAATTTCTTAAAATTCCTTAGTATATAAAAAGCTATAAAATCCATATTTTAATATAATTTAATGTTTAATACAATATACAGTGCAATGTAGTAATAAAAAACTAAATTAATGATAATGAAAACCATACATTTTTATCTAAATTATTATACAGGTGATGTTATGGAATTGTGAATATTAATAATTTGTAATTTAAAAGCGTTATTATAATTTGTATACACTTATCATAATTAATAGTCTATGACAAAATGGTTAAGAGATAAGAGGCTTTGATTATTTGATAATGATTTAATACTAATATATTATTTGTAAATATTTTTAAAAGCATTATACAAAATAATATTTCTGTTTAGCTAGATGAGTACAATTATTTTAATCGGAGATAATTATTTGGATATCTCATCACTATGATAAAGTTTAGACTCAATAGGTTCTAAACGCAATATATTTAATCTCTTATGATAAAATACAAGTTAATTATAAAAATTGTAAAACGGCGTAATAGTTAGGCAATATCGCTACATTTCTGAATTTTCATTAAATTTTGCCTATACGTATTTGTTTAATATAAAATATTAAATAATATATAAATAATATATTAATAACAATATAGAATATTTCTGCAAAGTACCACGAATGGATTTTGAATGAATATGAAACATTATATGGCAAAAACACTCTCACCCACACAAACACATTCTCTTTAATTTATATATATATATATATATATATATATGAACAAAGGGTTGATAAAGTAATAATTTATATTTATGGAATTATGGTAAACATATATGTTAAATTTATATTCATACAGAAAATTATTTTTTTTTTTTTACCATCAAATGTTCCTGTTTATAAAACCAGTGATGCCTTTCAATAATCAAATATTTAGCAGTGGTTAATTTACATTTTTATAAAAATAAAAATTGACCAGACTCTTTGTGAAAATAAAAACATTTCGAATTCATATTTGCACAGTAAAAAATTCATTGATATCGTTTGTAAAGTAATATTATAAAAATTAATAAAGCAATTTGTCTCTACACATTAATTTAGCGTATTTAAGTGTTATTTAATAAATTAATAATAATTTAGGTTGTTTGTGTGCAAATGATGTGCTGTATATAAACCGTGAAATTTTAAATTTGATACTCGTAGACTGTTTAATATCTATTCAAACATTGTTCAACGATTTTAAACCCTTAATATATTTTACCTCACAATCAGTGTTGTTGTTGCGATTATAATTATACAAATGTAAAAATATGTCTTTTGTCTCTTGTTTATTGTCCTATATATTTTAAAATTATTCTACCCTCGTATCCTATAAAATAGTGTTTTCTAATTATTATATCCCCAGATATAGGTTTAAACATTAAGTCATTGTATTTACGTTTATTTTTTGCAAATAATATATTATTATAATGTATTCTGTTTTCTATTCCTGTCCAATCACTGTGGAAGTAATAATATGTACCTATGACGTAAATGTTAATTCACTGCTGTAGTGAATGGTTGTAAATTTGGTTTCGTATATAATATATACATACAAATTTTGTATGCGTTTGTGTTTTATTAGCCTAATAAATCGTATTATATACTTGTATTGGATGGTCGTGAAATAAATTGAACATTTATTCGACCTATAGTGGGGTCGTAAATTATATTTAACACAGCATAAGACAGAAACAAAAATAAAATTTAATGAAATTAAGCTCGATAAAATTTTAGATTCTGAGCGGAGCGATCAATGTATTGATTTTCCAATGTTGTGTGTTTTTTTCATTTTATTATTTTTTTTTTTTTTTTGGTGTAAGTCATCACTTATTAGAGAATTAAAAGTGCTCCGATTTTCTTCATCAGCATCTTTTCTAATAGGAAAGCGAATCTATTTGATAATATGAGTGGAAGGGTAATCAAAAGTAAAAATTACCAATAGTTTTTAAATGCGCTGTAAAAAAATAAAAAAAATAAGGAAAAACAGGAATTTTTACGCAAAGCAAATGTTTATCAAAAATTATTTTTATTTCTAATGTAACAAAAGAAATAATGACTGTAGACACATGAAATTTTCATTGAATGTTAATAGAAGTATTTTATATACACTATAAAAATTTCAAAATATTTTGCCATTTTTGAGCTATTTATAAACTTGATAAATTTTCGGGTTTTTTTTATTATTGCAATACAATTTTTTTCAATTAGTCAAAACCTTGAAAATGTAATACAATGTTATTCATAACTTGTTGTAAGTAAAAATTAAAAAAAAAAATTGAGCGTAAGTATCTTTTAGTTTTTTATAAGAATCTAAAGTTGAAACTTGAAAAAAATACGTAAAAATTACGAAATTTTACATTTTTTTATGATTAGGAAATTTATAAAATTTTTTCTATTTAAATCTAAGGTTTGAAAATTCAACACAATTTTCTATAAGATTGTCTACCTTTCTTAAAAAGAAAATGATTTTCGGAAAATCAATATAATTTTTTAAGAGCGTTTGAAATTAGACATTGAATTTTCACCCTTTTCTCCGCGAACGATTTTCATGTTGTGATGTAATTCAAAAATTAATAATTGAAGATGTTTGAAATTTTTATAAAATGTTTAAATTATCATTTTCTATACGCCAAAAAATGTTTAAAATATTTTGACAATTTTTGAGCTAATTTTAGGCCTAAAATATGTTTGTTTTTTCATTTTTTTTTTCTTTAAATATTGTCAAAAAGAATTCGTTATGTCAAATTTCTTAAAAATTTAATAGATGATTCTTCATTAGTTGTTAACATAAAAGATAAAAAATAATAAATATATAAATTTAAAATCTTTTTTTTATAAGCATTTAAATTTCAAATTTTGACCAAATTTATTAAAATATTTAATATTTGCAAATTATTTAATAATTAAAAATGTATAAAATTATTAATTTTTATAGCTTAGGATTAAAAATTCAAAACAAGGTTTTTGCAAGTTGTTCTAAATGCGGTTTTAAAAATATTTAAGATACAAATACACAAATTTTTTTATAAGCATTTAAAGTTCAATTTTATACGAAATTAGATATTTAAATTAAGGATGACAATGTTAGTTATTTTATTGTAATTTAAAAACATATTTTGTGGATGCTTAAAATTTTTAAAATATATCATGATTTTTTATACACTCAATGACATTTTCAAATGCAATATTTTCTGTAAAAATTTATTTAACCTACTGTATTATTAATAGTAAAATTAATTATTTTAATAACAATAATAACATAGAATATACTTTGTTATGTATGCTGACAGAATGTCTTAGCTCAAAATCGTTTTTCGTATATCAAGGTTTTATATTATTGAATTCATAAATTAACACATTTATTATAGTGACGGCAGTTGACACATATTGTACACCTAAGTGGTACCCACTTGCGTTCTTTTTACCTGTTAACTATATTGATAAATCTGTTGTAAAATATAATAGATCTATATGTATAATCTGTACAACTGTTTGAAAAAAATGGAATATTTTAAATTTTTGTTTTTTAATATTTACGGTAAGAAATGTTAATTTTAGTCATTAAATTTTTATATCGTTCAAAAAATTCAAACCGATAAAAAAAAAATAATTATAATAATAAATATTTGTATATGAAACATATATTCAACTTAATTTTATAGTGCAAAATGTAACGCTGTTAATTATTACTTTTAGTAAATGGTATCATTAAAATATTGTCTTCGAAATTTAATCATTTTTGCCGCCACGTGATCTGGAACGTAGATTCACACGTAGAACACACCGATCACGAATATTTATTATGATTTTTACTTGATGTGGCGTCGTGAGATATTATTTTGATTTTTGATTTTATTAAGCTTTTAAATATGCTCCGTACATGTTTTGTGCCTGTCGAAGTAGTATACAATAGAGTTGTACGAATATGTGCGTTTTCAAAGAATGAATCAGAGTGTCTCGCAGTTAATGATAAATACAAAACTGCGATTGAGATTCATCGCATGATATTATGCCGTTTCATCGACTAAATATAAAAACTTATTGTGTGTACTATTGGTGTGCGAATCTTACGTGGTGTGCTTTAATGACAAAACGACGTCAATAAAACGAAAAACGCTGTGACAGCAGTTGAAAAATCCCGTTTTCGGTACACAAACACTAACGTAATATTAAAATACTCATACACCACGCATGTATATTACATGCGTTTGTTAGGTTGAATAACTTTATTTACTTTGTGATTTCTCGAAAATCGCTCTCATAGAATTGATCAAAATACCTACCAACAAAACGATTTCTGAAAAATTATTGAATTTTATCGGCTTTCCAGAAGCTTCGAAGTTATAGCAGTAATAAACAATATTTTATTCATAAATATACGCACTTTCGAGATGTGGCAAACTCCTGGGATGTCGCGCCAATGAACATAAAGAAATTAAAAATAAAACACATAAATGGTATACCCTGCCCAATATCTCTAAACGTTCTGTAGTTAGTAACAAAAGAATATGTTTTGGTCTTACCAACTTCACCCATATATTATATATCGTATAATTACTCGAAGAGTAACGTCACTGTAGCCAATGCAATGAAGCACTCATAATCAAACACATAGTTTTAAATTGTCCGTTATTCGTCACCGCGAGAAACATCCTCAACCAACCTTCAAGGTTGGAAGAAGCACAACACACATTTGATTCATAGCATCTTAAAATCCATCGGTAATCCATACAAAACTTTAATAATAAGATAATGCTATGTAAATTAACTTGAAAAGAAAAAATTGTAAATTTTTAAAACTATAAATATTGTTTAACTCATAAATGAGTAATTATCAAACATAACTAAAATCATTCATTAATAATATAAATAAAACTGTAGGATAATAATCTAGCTGTTGAGGGCTTTATCCTTAAAAAAAAAAATGTTGTTCACCTGAATCATTTTAGTTTATTATAATAATATACATTCCGACGTTAAGAAAAAAACTTACACCGAATAACACTTTTACAAATTCATTAATTACAACTACTAATTGTCATAGCCGTATTATACCTAATAAGTTTAGTCAACAAAAATTTGTTTTAATTTTGTATGCGTGTGATTTTTAAAAATATCTGTGCAAAAGTATAATTATATACATAATTATCAACACTGTATTACAATGTCTTCCGCGAAAAGAAAATAATATAGCGCACAAGTTTTTGTCGTGACTTTTGGTATGGCCGGAACTACCGTTATAATTCGACGACGACGACGATGATATCGGCGACGAAAACGGTCGATCGATATACCACGTATACCGCATATACCGGTCGGTAATATATCGGACCGAATGAATGCTATCCCTGAGTGTAATATCGTTATTCGAAGGGCACAGACAGATTTTTCGTCGTCTCCCTGTGTACTCCACTTCACTCACTCCACCTGCGCGTAAAACGAAATTTTCGTCATTCGCCGCCAAGCAATAATAACCGTCGGTGATTTAGCACGGAAACCACCAGAGTAGTCCATCCTACGAGCTCGTGATGTATTGCATTATTTTCTTCTTTTTTTCTTTTTTACTTTGTGTTTCTTTTTGGAGATTGCGTTTTCCGAAGAATAACTGCGTGCTGACAGGAAACGATGGCGTTTAAAAACGCGAGATTTACCACTCCCCCATCCTCGAGATCTCGATCAAATTCTCAAAGACGACGACAGTATTGGAGGTAGGCTCGATGGAAGACTGGAAACGGCTTTGTCGACGACGAGCTCAAACTGCTGTGCATCACTCGATCGATTCAATCGAGGAATCGTCATACTGTATTCTGCAGCCTTGGTTGCTGTTTTTATTATTATATTGAAATGAAACTATTCTTTAAGGAGGGTAAACACAAAAACAAAAAACCAACAGAGTTCTTGACAGATTTTTTGGTTTACAGAATTAAAAAACTAGACAGACGTTACCGTAGTAGTAGTATGATGGTAATATTAATTAATTTTTATCATTAGGTATTCATTATATACGATGAACGTTGTGAATATTTTTTGACACTTTTATAATCTTTTATTGGTTTATCAGTATTCATATTATTTTATCAATTTGATGAAATAAATTTCACTTCAACCACGTATATTCGCCTCACGCACACTAATTGTATTATAATATCAGTAACGTCGAATACGGCGCTCGTGTGTGTAGTTGGACTCGGTCGTTTTGTCTCCAATCGTTTGCGGCACGCATACGTGTTTATCCGTCCAAAGAGTTATATTTTTTCTCCAGACACACACGTTTTCAGTCCATTATTCGTGACTTGAAAAAATTTCTGAACGCTACCTAACGACTTTTGTAAAAACGATATAAACGACACATACGCTAATGTTTTCAATCACACACGTCCTGCTGGAGAAGAATATTTTTTTGTACACAAAGGTTCCTATACGAAATAATCGATCGTCGCGGACGGACTTTGCAGTTTTTAACTATAAGTATTTATATTTGAAAATAGTGCAGTAAAGTGTTTCATTAATGAAGAATATGTGTGTTGACATATTTTATGTGATGGTGTATGGGCGATGGACATAATTTAAGTACATAATTCATAATTATATTATTATGAATATGTCTTATCCTAAATACAATTTAGAAAAAATTGAGGAGTTTGGGGTACAAAGTATTTATCGTTAAGTAGTTTACTAGTTAAACTTTGTATTGTAGATTGTGATTGACTAAATAGAAAACTACTATTATCAGATGGATATTACAGAATACAACACACTATGGAAGCATTGTATATTTACTCCTTGTTGCGTCTTTTCTGCCCTAACCCTCGCGGACAGTTGATAAGACGTAACGAGATGCGTCATTGTTATGCGGCGTATAACTTGTTAAACTGCGCGTTAAGTTACCGGATGGGTGGCCCGCAGTTATTTGCAAGCGACGCGTCCTTGCCTTCCAATGATGTGCCAATTTTTATTTTTACAAACATCTATGGTATCATTTCACCGAACGCTTCGGTAAACTTTCACCCCCTTTGGAAAACACAAAGACCGTCGACGACAAAATAGATATATGGTAAAAAAAAAAAAACCATTCCGTACTTTTTCGTACAAGACGTCTTTCGATGAAAGACGACGAATAACACAATAATATTATAGGTATCCGTCTGCGTATATGCTGGAGAGCGGTTGGATCGCTCGGGTCGGGTCCCGCCGCCGACCTTTTACGATTGAATTAGCAGAGCGTGTCGGCTATTTTCGTGCGTGCGAAACAGTATAATAATTTTTAGATAAGCCGACAACGACTTATGTGTGATAGCGCGATGGTTTAATGTGTCTCACGTGAAAACCGTCGCGTCGGTGACGTAGTTCATCGGGTGGAAGTGATAACGTACAGTTTGATATGAAATCTATGAGTTTCGGAAAACGTCGTCAGTCATAATTTGGCGATAGACTGTAGTTGGCGTATTGTTATTGCTTGCCAGTGACAAACTCCGTACACAAACTATGTCGCACTAAAGATAGTATCCAATTATTATTATTATTATTATTATTATTATTATTATTTTTTTTTTTTTTATTAAGGTTTCAATAACTAGGTCGTTGGCTTACAGTTTTATTTATATTATTAAGGGATGATTATAGTTTTATTTTATGATTGATAGTATTACTTAGCTATAAGTTAAACAATCTTTACATTTTTATTTTTTATTTAAATTAATTACATAGTATTATCTTATAATTAAATGTTTGTATCGATATACCAACGGATTTTAAGAAGTTATGGATCAAGTGTGTATTATGTTCTCCTTGTGCTACCTCCATCGTAGAAGGTTGTTTGATCATGTTTCTCACGGTGATGAATAGCGGACAACTTAAAACTATGTGTTTCATTGTGAATGGTTCGTGAAATTGGCTATGGTGAGGTTGCTCATTGTGTTTTATGATATATAAATATGTGGGCAAGGTTGATGTGACCAATTCTTGTTCTTGTATTTATAATTTCAAAATGTCTAGATGTATTGGGCTGGATATACCATTTATTTATTTTCTTTTTAAATTCTTTAAATTTGTTCGAGAGTGATGTTGCATCCCAGAATATTTGCCTCTCCAATTATTTTTTTTGCGATTGCCGATGTTCGTCTGTCGGAGAGGGTATGCCACTGATTATGATGACTGGAAGTTGATTTTTTTTATATTTGTATTCATTGATCTTAAATTAAATAATAATAATGTGGCTATTAAATATTACTGCTCGAACAACTGGTTTTTAATATTGTCAACTGTAAGAACACGTTAAGCTATAATTATAATGTAATATGTACTTTAAAACATCAGAAAACTGACGTTTCATCGAAGACATGACATTTATAATAACTTAAACATTTCATAGCACGACAATACTTAAACACGGCCGTGGTAAAATGAAAACACACTTGTAATTTTATATTTTATTCAGAACGGGTTCATTTTTAATTAACGCTCTGACAAACAAAACGACTGAAATATTAAAAATTAATTTTAATTAGAAATTATAATAAAAAATAAACAGGTTAAAAAAAATTAAGAAAAATGACATCCGTCGACGGACGCATAGGTAGGTACTTTGGCAACGATGTTTCCACCTTCCTGACAGAGTCAAAACAAGTTCTCACATAAAGTTGGCCATTTTGATATCCTAAAAAAACGGTTGTTAAGTTAATTAAAAAAAATTAAAAAACATTTTTCTATTTATATTTTACACTTAATATAATAATACGCATTATCTGAAATAAAAAAAAAATTAATTAGTATTTTTAACTTCTAATATCGTAATTGCATATTATTATCGTTTTATTAATTAAATTTGATCATAACATATTGAATTTAATAAACATGGCTGGTTATTGATTGTATTTCATTTTAGACAAATTATAAAAAATAAAAACCCAAACTATATTGATGGCATACTTTTAGACTATGTTTGTAGAAAACCAATATTTTTTTTTTTAATTTGGTTACCTATTTATATCAATACTTAAAATAATAATGTAAAAAAAAAACATAATTTATTGCATTTAATTTATGTTTATTAATGTACATGATTTAATTTCAATATTATCTATTCAAAATTATATTTGCGTGTGATCACTGATAAATAATGAACTATTTTAAACTAGAGTAAACTGAGAAAAAAAATATTTTGCTTCACTTTTTTAATAAAGCATTTTGATTTTATATCACTGAGGTTTATTTATTCTTCAATATTAAAACTTAAAAACCATATGTTGTCATAAATATGTCTGTTAGAAAGTCGAAAATAAACAGCAGCTGTGTACGAGACAGTAAAACTTTTTATCGGAAGTTAATTCCGTTCCTTGACCTTATAGTTTATAGTATATAATACACATATTATTATAACATAATATTATTTGTAAATAATATCGAAATGTTACTTAAAGTGGTAGTTAAATATTTTTTTAAAATTTCTTCGAACATATAGTTTACACATTATAATGTGTTTAATTAATTTTTTACCGTAGAACATTTCCATTTTCTTTGGAATATCATTTAGGTAATATTAGTACATTTAATCATAAATCAAAAGCTTCTTCTAGTTTGGTAATAATTATTTATTCAGTATAAATATTATTTCCAATGCTTAATTAAATAAAATATAATATTCAACCAAGCATGTCGTTAAAGTATGTATACCAAGTGTTATTAATAACACCTGACTTTAATAACACACACACACACACACACACACACACACACACACACACACACACACACACACACACACACACACACACACACACACACACACACACACACACACACACACATATATATATAATGACGAAAGTTCTTTATTTCAAAAGAGTTTAAATTTATATTTAAGTAATATTTTATTCATACAATTTTTTGAATGAATTATAAAGGTTTTTAATTTAGTTGAGTGATAATAATATGTTCTGTAAATATAAAACTTTTGTTTTAAGTAATTCTCCGAAACCACAATATTTGTATGCTTAGTGTCTATAAAGATCAGGAATCTTATACGGACATATAAGTATAAATATGTTTTATACAACAATTTATACATTTTAGATTTTGAGCGTAACGATGAATGTATTGATTTTACAATGATGTGGCTTTTTTTGTGTGTCGAACACACTATATGTAATCAAAATAAAGCTTTCATTTTCAACGTCAATATCTTTTGGAGAAAGAATATGAATTTAGTTTCTTCGTTTGAAATGTCAAAATTGAAAATTTCCAGTGGTTTTCAATAACGTTCGATCAGAAACTAAAATATACGAAATCGGATAAGGTCAGAAAATCTACGCGAAATCCATTTGTAATATTCACTTGAATATTTCAGTAATTGAATATATTTATAGTAAATAGGTTTTTATGACAGGTAATTGTAATTTAGCCAAAACAGTTAAACTATAAAAAAAATATATTTATTGCAATAACTCAAGAAAATCATTAATCAAATACGATGAATGAATGTTACTATTTTTTTATCGTCTACTATTTTTTTTATCACCTACTATTTTTTAGCTGATACGCGAAAAAAACGACAATAAAATGTAACACAATTTAAAATTTAAATCTCGTAGTATCTATGTATCTATGTATCACGTTTGTTTAGTTAAATTTGCAACTCCCTGCACAGCTGTTGTTCACTCACGTGATTACCTTTTTGGCTTTACAAGGTTTATTGTTGTGCATAATAATTAGTATACTATACCACATAATTTAACAATACGACTATACACGACCAATACATTGCTATAGTGCCTGTTAACACAAACACAACCGATAAATATAATGATACGATATTCAATAGGTATTGATTTAAACCTAACATTTCAATATTCGTAATCAAATAATAATATTATATAAATAATGTAAATAAAATTGCACGTCGTTCAGATGGTGTTATCTCCGAACTCATTAAAATATCATTCAACCAAAATGCTTTTATATATTCGTTACGTTGCGAAAAAGGAACATAATTATAAAAATAACCACGTGTAAGAAAAATGCTAAAGAATATTATAATTCATGACGATCAAAGTGTTTAAGGTAATCTAATATATTTATAGAAATAAGAGCTTAAAAAATATACCTCAGATAAAATATATTTTACACCAATCGCGCTTCTCTTTGCACGTATTATAAAATGTTTTCTTTTCCAATTTTATTGAGATATAATATAAATACATTATTGTAATATTATGTAAATAATATTGTATTATACTACTTGCTTTATGTATAATATCGTTTGCGCGTGTATTTAATAACATCATCATCGAACGAGAAAATGAAAAAAAAAAAGATCTTAGAATTCGGCGAACGAAAATGACAATATTATATAATTCGTGTTTTTGCATTTTGCGACGGGATAGCAGAGTTGAAAAACTAAAAAATAAATCATCCGGAGTATGTCGTCGTAATAATATTAAATTGTAGGTATATAGGCACATAGGTGTAAAGTTTAATATCTAAAACGATTTTGGTTTTCGGAGCGGTGAATCAGTCACAGAATCCAACTATTGGTACCAGAGCCACGGTATTTTGGGAAAATCGAATCCAGTGTTATATATTTAGTTATAAAGATTATTTGAATTATTTTTGGACCGCAGTGTTGTTGAAAAATCTTGAATTGAAAAATACAAGTCTGAGGTGGGAACAAAAAATCATAATTCACGCCAAAGGTGCCTTTATCAGCATTATTTTACGGCAATGCGCTAGGTTTCTAACAGAATTTGGGGTGGTTGGGTCAAGACAGGCTCAGGCCCCGGACGGAAAACATTTAGGAGCGGCATACTTTGAAGACTGATATAACAATAACAATAATACTACAAATAATACAATTATTACTGCGTGGTAATCATTTTTATTAACGGTTTCAAATGTTAAAGTGAATAATGCTGTACTTAAATTTATTGTACTCTCTGATCATAAAAAATAACCATCAAGATACAGATACAGAGAGGTTTTTTTCGTCTTAAAAATAATCGAGTATTATTTGACGTCAAAGACTTCTGACGAAAGGCTAATTTTTTTCACTGTTTTAACCGCATAAAGTCATATTTAACAAAAAATTTAATCAAGATAATATTATTACTAATGAATTTTTTGACTAAAAAGCTTAGCGTAAACATTTAATTTTTTTTTTTTTTTAATTTCCTGTATTCAAATTGAATTATTGTATCATAATAAAATATGTATTACGCTAATTTTAAGTATCAGTGTATGTATGTTTTATGTTGTGTAGGTGCGCAATATGTTTTTAGATTTCGAATACAGCGAAAAATGCATTAATTTCAACATAATGTGTTCTAATTTTCACAAATATATCGTTGAATACGATGTGGATGGAGGAGGCGTTATTCTTTCTCACTTGGGGCGCAGAATACCTAAATACGTCTCTGGTTTTTGTACGAGTCTGTTTAGAGGAAGGGGTGATTTATTTTGAAAACCTGGTGGCTGCGGTACGGTGGTGATTACGACACCCTAGCGGATCACCGACTAACGACGATCCCCCCCCCCCCCCGACTAGCCATCAGAATCTCTGCTACTGTTTAATAATAATTATATTTTTTTTTACTATTTTTATATTGCTGTTTTTGTTGTATTATAATATTATATATTGGGCTCCTCCTCGGTCAGCCGACCTGCAGGTCTCTCCAATTGTATGCCGAATGCAAATGATGGATAATTATTTGGCTGCGGGTCGGTTACGCGGGACGTTATCAATGATTGGGATGTGAGGAGGTAGGGGGGCACCGGACCGAATTAAAACCTGGCCGAATGCCATTTTCTTGGGAACGATTTATCGGTTTCCGTACAAAAAGAATCGTTTCCGTCCGCCGCCGCCGCCTCCGGAACCGAACGCGTACACGCACGCATACGTACGCCGGTCGATCCGCGTACGGTACATAATAATATTTTCAATATATGTGTAAAATACGCGTGTACGGCCGTGTAAGTATACGTGTTGGCGCCGGTCACCGGAGATAAAATAATACGATTTTCCAAAATAATATATATCGCGAATGAGCCGCCAATTTTTTTTTTAAAGTTTCTCCGCAGATGATAAAAAATATACTCCGGTGGTACACAACAATATTATCATTACAACGTTCCGCGTTTAAGCACGACAACAATTTTATTCCCATTTATTAGGTATAGTGCTAATACGCAGTAATTTTATTTTTCTCCGGACTCGATCATCGTGGCAGTTTTTTTTTTTTATTCCTACAGCCTTCGGTTTTTAGTTACTATATTGTATATTGGGTATTTATTGTAATATTATATACATAAGTACTGTTGTATTCATTACGAATTATAGTAAAAAACAATTTTCATGCAGGTGCACTTTAATTTGAATACTTACTTTTAATTTAAATTTCTGCGCAGCTATTTCATCCCAAAGTTTCCTAATTATGTCCCCATAGAAACACAATACAATATTGCGGTAATGTTTTGATTTTTTTATTCAGTAAGGCGATGTGGTTATGAACTAGGCTAATCGATTTTTCTGAATCAATTATTTGATTCAAAAATTTAACTTAAAATACTAAATAACCTTTTTTTTTTGAAAATTAAAAACACAGGTCCAATCAGGTTTAGGCGATTGAACAAAATTAACAAATGTTGTATGTAACTTGTAATAAAAACTATACAATAATAATTCGATTTAAATTATAAACATTAATAAAATATGAATATTTTTGTCATATTTATTAAAATAGTTCATGTTGAAACGGACGCCAGATAGATTCAACCGGAAAAACAAAATATTTTGATTTCATCCGACTTTGGACGTATTCGGCTAAATTATTATCTGACTACAACAATTATATTGCTGGTTATTATTGTTTTCGGTCGATCAAAATTTAGTCTAAAATTGGATCTAGTCTGACTGTTTGGATTGTTTGTAATCTTAGGTTTTGTTGGGTATCTATATAATAATAATATTAATTATTATTTTTATATAGATATCTTAAACATTCCGCTAATACGCATACCGCATTTCAACAAACATACGGTCTAATTATATTTAATGTTTTTAATTATATTTTTTTACGAAATACAAGACGTATTTTAAAACAATATTATTGTGTAATTTATGAGGTACTAGATAGTAGTAGTATGTAATTTACAACATCATAATATATTTAGAACACGGATTTCTATTTAAAAGCATATTTTTATGTTTTTAATATTAATTTTTTCATGCTAAGTTTAAGGTTCATTCATAAAATGTTATTTCGCATATTAATTGACCACAGTTGCATTTTTTAGTGACATTTATTATAAAATGAATTTTTTATATGTTAAGATTGTTAAAAGTAGCACATGAGTATCATCGCCAACCTATGCAATTAAATAATATGTAAATCATACATAGGCTATTATATCATCGCTATCGATAAAATAAATTAATTATTATCCTAAAATATCAACTCAAAATAACAAAAAAACTATAAAAAAATTTAAATACAATGAATTAAAAAATAATTTAATTTTTATCATACTAATAGTGTTTTGAAATAAAAATATAGTGAACTGAACTGTTGAAAGATTGTATAATCGTGTACCGTGTTAAAACCGTTAATTGATATTAACACAGTGTAACTTTTATAAATAATATGAATAAACAAATATCTTTTTTTTCAAAATTCAAAAATAAATTTTAAAAGTAATTATTTTGGTTTTAAAATATATGAGTGTATTTAATTTGCTGATAAACATAGAGAAGTTTCTTCTATAGATTCTTTATTTTGTATAGTATGAGTAAAGGTTAGGTTAAGAATACATATTATATATAGATATAATAGAAAAATATATTTATTATTAAATATAATTCAAAGCAAATCAGTTATTTATTTAAGGATAAAGAAAAAGAACTAAAAACTAAAAATTAATATATGTATAATAATTATTATACTATAATTTTCAGTTACTTAATCTTACGAAAGAAATGTTGAAATATGTTTATTTATCGCATTTAAGTTACATAATAATAATATGTTTTGAATCCTCTAAAATTTAAAATGTCTTAAGATTATTTTTTTTATTTCACATTTTTACCATACTTACTGCATATTATATTATGACATAATTTAATACTTATTATACCAAATAAATGTACCCTCTAATTATTTCTTATAACTTTGAAATATCTAGTTTTTTAAATTTTTGATTAGGCAATTTGATGTTATTTTCAATGTTATTTGTTATTTAAATTGACAAGTAATTAATTTTGCATTGAGTTCAACATTAAAACATAATATGAATAGTTGTTAAATTAAATGATTTCACTGAATTTACTGCGGTGTTCATTTTATGCTGTAAACACTATGTTTCGTGCTATATAATATAATTTAATAATATTGCTCCCACAGACTATGACAACAGTAAGGTTATTAATGAAGAACTGTGGACAGTAATTTTATTTATTTGTGAAATCTTTTATTCCTTTTTCTTGGTTGGAAATAAAATAAAAGTAAGTCGTATATGCACTCGTATATATTATTTTCAATTATAGAACATGGCAATATTTCATTGTCCACCCATTCTACTCTGCACTATTTTCATCGCATACACGTTGAGAAAAATGATGACGTCTGTAATATAATTATTATATGTTTGCATAGCCGATTATTTAATTTTAGGCACGACTAGAATTGTTTATCTGTTTTATATAAATCACCCGATTGTCGTAATTACGTTTTTACATACATTTCCCTGGGATGAACAAAAGAAATTAATATATAATAATGTATAATAAATATATTTCGGTCATAAGACTAATTTCATTACAATATTTTTGATTAAATATTATATAAAATAAAAATAACAACTTCGTCACTACGATGACACATTTCTCGAGCTGAATTCTCGTTCACCCTGCAATATCACGACCATTCCACGACGTAAAATTTTTCCCAGTAGGTATAAATCATAGTATTATAACGATAATTTCTTTATTTACGGAAGTAAATTCCAATTACATAAAATATAATATAATGATAGTGATACGGTTAACCGGATTGTGTTGGACAATTGATCGTATTAAATAACATAGTGGTTTGGTATCGTGTTTGGCTAATATTATTATTTTTTTCCTTATCGGTGTACGTACAATGTCAGGGATTAATAGTAAAACGTCGATTTGTGCCGGCCGGGCTTAATTAAGCAAGTCGGTGCAGTCGGCGAAGCTTGGGGTGTCAGGCCGAAGCGTGATCTACTTACAAAGGCGGTTTACAATATACAAGATTCATATATTATAATACAATTATGGTCACCGCCGTTGGTACGTGACTTAAATAAGCGGTTTCCAATCGGCGAGCGGGCCCGGGCAAGGCATGGCTTAAACGAGCGGCCGAAGGATTAATGTCGTTTCGGAAACGGAAACGTCCGCGTAACCGTTACACCGACACCACGTCCATCGGGCGGTGTGTGAGCGTTGTCGACCGAAACGCGTTCCGTGCGACTGGAGAACGGCGGTTGGCGTACCGCGCACAACGCGGCTAACCCGTTCTAAAAGGCCCTGCAGGCGCCGGACGTCGGTACGTGCACGATCTGCATGTCTGTGTGCACTACGTCTGACGGAAGCGGGCACTCTGCGGTGCGCGTCGCCGACTCAACTCGAATACGCGGCCGGGTCCGTCCGGTTGGCCGGTCGTTGGCCACGGACGATCCAGGTACAAGCGCCACGGTGCCGGGGTCATCCGCGGGTTGCTCGGTGGGCCGGTCCTCGGAGCTGGGCGTCGGAATGCCGGCGTGCTCTGCGTTGGCGGCTGGCTGCGGTCTCCTCTGGTCTTCGGTCGTCGGCGTCTGAAGTGTGGAAACTGTGTTGACGAATGACGGAACACTGGCCATCGTAGAGAAGTGTCCCTGTATTTATATTGTCCTGCCGTATGTTTCTCTCGCCTGTGATTGGCTGCGTTTTGAATCGCTTTTTTGCCAATCACTTCGCGTTTGTAACGTGTGTGATGTTGCTTTTGCATGTTTTTGGTTGTTCTTCAAAAGAACCGTTTTATGTGTGAGCATGTGTTCCGTAACAACAGTCTGTGCCGTTAGTGTGTGTAACAAGTAATATATAGAAAGAAGGTACAATGGAAAACAATTTATCATAAATACTAAATAACTGTGTATCTAATATTAAAAATATATACATAACATAAATAATTGTGAGTACAGTAGGGAAATAAACATAGGTAGGAGAAAGGAAGGAGGGAATAAAATGATAAAAATAAAAGTTATGTAGATCAAATATTTGATAAATTCCACATGGTTATATTAAATAAATCTAAATCTTTAGTTTAATTACCTGCAGATATGAGTATATTTGTAAGAAAATATAACACGATATAATTTGAAGAAGTAGAGGACAAGATAAAATAAATAAGAAATTAGATTGGTTTACTCTAAAATGTTCAAAAATAAAAAAATATTAATAACGGTTTGTTGAAGCGTAATTCTGAAGAAAAGAAATCGACTCGGCCCTGTGTTTCCGTACATCAAACAAATCACATCAGACGTAAATATAGTATTAATTAGTTAGCGGCGGCGGTGTCAGTGAAAGTGTCTATTTTTAGGCACGACTAGAATCGTTCATCTGTTTTATATAAATCACCCGATTGTCGTGTAATTACGTTTTTGCATACAAAAATAACAATCTAGCCCTATCTCAGCGAAAGATTTGACCCGGCCCTGTGTGTCCGTACGTCAAACGAATGTATGTACATCGGCCGCATATTATATGGTATTATTAATTAATTAATCGGTGTCAGTGGCAGTGACAGTGGCGACGCCGCTAAAACGATTGTGCGCGGTCGGTACGATATAATAATGTGACACCGACAGTCGTAATAAAGCCAGTTTTTGCGGTCGTCCTTCCTGTCGGCTGCGACCTACTCTCCGACCGGGACATGTGTTTCTCTAGTTTTTGTGCGCTTACGGATTTGCCCGGTCGTATTATGGTCGCCGACAATGCGCACAATGCCTGAAAATCGTATAATAACCGCAACCGGATAATGTTAATTAAGGGACAGTGTACAGTTGCCGTATAATAATTATAGTGATAATGATAGTAGCGGCGGCAGCAGCTCCCTCCAATAAATGCGTAAAGTTTACGCCGACCGACAAACGCCGACACCTCGTCCATCTCCCGACCACGACCGAAAGGTATTATATTATACATTTCGACGATTTCGCGGTTTTGAGTCTCTCGGCGTAACAGCCGATCGTCATTCCCCTCACCTCTCACCAGTCAAATATTGTACAGGTTTATCTCGCACACGAAATCGTTATTATGTCGTCATAGGTCCATCGCGATGGTAAGTCTCTGGCACAGCGACCTATTATTATTATTATGATTTTATTGTTATACAGCCACGCACACGACAGAACGTTTATTCCCTCGCCGGCGATGATAGCGTATAGTTATGCGAATTTACATAATATTATGTTATGTTATTAGTATACGACGACGACCACAAAGTTATTTATCCTCCAGCGGTGTCATATTTTTATTATCGATAACGAAACATATTTTGAATCCGAATCCGATCGTCACCGTTTTGACGTTGGCTTGTGGTAATCCACGACGCGTTAATTTTGTATCTCTCGTATTTTCGCATATCAGTACAATCATGAAATCAATTTTTTTTTTTTTTTAATGCTACTAATTCCACGAAATATTAAATTACGGAATACATTCACCGTTGAGTGTAGTTGTAGATGTGTACAAGAAGTTTAAAAAGCTGACAATTATGTACAAGTAGGTCAAATACATCATACGAATATTTCCAAGGCTATAATAAACAATTATTTTAATATTGACATTTTATGCCAAATATCATGTTTTTTTTTTTTTTATTATCGTTTTCCCATTTTTAACTTCGACCTCCTAAAAATACTACCTAGATACAATTTGCTACTAGAAACTTCCCTCGAAGTTATTGATTCGGAGAATTTTTTTAACTAAACAAAATGTCTTCGGGATCAAAAATAAAATAAACATTCAACATTGCCAAATCCATACATTTTTCACTTCGCTCAGAATCTAAAATGTTAGAACAGCAAAGATTACAGTTTGCAAACAGACACAGCAGGTGTTTAGAGAATCTTTTCTACTTTAGAAAAATCGTAGTAGAAACTTTGTTTTGATTATTTTTTTCGAATATATTTGTGTTCTTTAACATTTAATGTGATTTCCTACCAATAATTTGTTTTTTACTTTTTAATTTTTATATTCACTTTGTAGTAATTATTTATATGCCGTACAATTTTGCTGTTAAATTTCAGTAATTCATAGCATCGTATTGTTTTAAAGCTTTTAGTTGATTATTAAACTATTATGTGTTTTATAATTTGATTAAAACGAATTTGATATAGAAAAAACAATAAAGTAAAGTTATAGTGACGGGTTGGTGAATAGCAGGCCAAAATCAGTCGAACCATATTACAACTACTAAAACAATACGCCCCGAGTTTCTAGGCATCATTTACTGGCTTATAACAATTTAAATTTTTACATAAAAAAAGACAAGAATGATAATTAAATCGAATGCTAAAATACTATGTGCATAATATTGTTGTATCGTCCGTACAGAGTAACACGCGCTAAATCCTACTACATCTTACCTCCGTACGCTTTAGCTAATGACATTCTCTAAATTAATTAGAATTAATTAGAAGAGCCCTGTACCTACGCGTGAGGCGGTCTTATGTACAGTATTTTTGTGTCGTCTCAGCACATCTCGCTTCACTGGCCTGGCCTATCTAAATAAAAAAGTAGATACGATTTGCTCCCACCTATATAACATATTATATACTAATTGAAATTATAATGACGTCTGTCTATAATATACGACAATATACTCACCGTTAACTTTATACCCTTAATGAAATAAGATGTAGAAAACATTTAAAAGTTACAACATACAGTTATCATAGTTGAGTTGTATCTATAAGTTAAATATGTGAAATATAATGTGAATAAACGGTATGCATTTGAACCAAATTACTCACTATGCTTGTAAGACATTAGCTATACGTATATATGTAAACAATAATAATTGTTTACAACAAATATATTATATATTATATTGTAACTGAAAAACGAGACTTGCTATTTAAACATTTTACAATTATTTATTTTATGTCTGACTGAAAAATAATTTATAATAATATACCATTTTATTATAATATTTTAAATAAATTAAATAATTTAAATTATACTTTTTACATAATGTAAAATTTATTCGTCATGAGAAATTGAAAAGACGTTTTTAAAATAGGTACTTGATATTCTGTTATTGTCCTGTTCGTAAAGTGTATATATATAACGGTTTTCGAATAAAGTAATTTTTTTGTATTGTAATACAAAGTATAAGACGTTATGTAACTTATGAGATGAAAAAAAAAAATGTCTCATACACTTTATAATTTTTTTTCAAACAAAGTAATAATAATAAGGGAAAAAAAACGTTGATTAGATAATTGATTTTAACCTCATTTTTTTCCTTGCCAGTACAAAGTAAACGAATTTACGAACATATCAAAATAATATACAATCAACCCAATCAGGTTCCAACCTTTCTACTCGTTTACTCGGAATCGCGAGTAGCACAAAACAGAAAAGAAATACTCGTCCAACGAGTACACCTTCTCAGTATCAAGGGTTTTTTGTTATCTTCGGATTACAATATGCGCTCGATATCACAGGAAGTTAAATTTAAAAGACAATTTTATTTTATTATTATTATTATGCACACACCGTAATTCATGACGAAATTGCATTGTATACCGCGCCCGTTGGGATGATGAGGTTAAAATAATAATATAATAGTATCTCACTTTTGTGAGTATTGAAAACCAAATCAATAATGATTAGGTTTTCAAAAATAATACAGCTTACAAAAATTAGCGCCTAGTATATGGTATAATAAAAATGTAGAGAT
Organism: Pentalonia nigronervosa; assembly: GCA_014851325.1. NCBI lineage: Eukaryota > Metazoa > Arthropoda > Insecta > Hemiptera > Aphididae > Pentalonia > Pentalonia nigronervosa. The sequence continues at coordinate 105,822 of JACXSJ010000477.1, read as the reverse complement.
GTGATAATAATGTAGTTGCATTATAGACTTAAGCGTATAAAACACGCAGACTTCATGTGCTTATAAGTTATAGCACTTGTTTCGGCTCGTTGACTATGTATTGCATTAAAATACCATGATTGTCGTTGAGACGGTGCTTGAAAACTGCATCTAAACATCTCACCAACCATGATATAATTACAGGTGTAATAATAACTACTTTATTGTATTGTGTACATCACTGCTCACGAATTATTCATAATATATTATTATATCGACAGCTTTAAACGCACTAGAAAATGTAAGTGCATACTTCGATAACGGTTCAAGAAAACTTTCCATGGGCTATGATTATTATTAAAATATTGCTATATAATGATTGTTATCTAATATATATATATATATATATATTTTTTTTTTAATGGGAATAAATAAAAATGTTTGCCTGTCCTAATTTAGACGTTAACGATATTATTCAAAATGGTGCCGAACAACCAACGTATAGGGACTTACACAGTTTAATAGTATACCATCGTACCCGAAATAGTTGGAGAAAAAAAAATAAAATATTAGAAGATTACACCTGGATTGTCCTTTTGCAAACAATCACGATTGTCTAGGGTAAACAAAAGATAAACGCTGTTCGCCATTATTCGTAAATTATTTACAGAGCACAATAAAGTTCGTTTTTAAATTGTATATTATTCTTCTCAAAAACATATTAGCTTTTCTCACTATTGTATTATATTATGTGTTCCGCACCGTAAGCTCGAGTGTATACTTTTGTTGTTGTGCTGTTTTGCGATTATTATTTTTCTGAATACTTGAATATCATGTTTACGTAGAAGGTATATATGTCGTATTACACGAACAAATTCAGTAAGTATTTGTATATTAGTAGGTGTTTACATTTCACCACGGTAGATCGGTTTTAATCGTCACTGTTCATAACAAATAACACTATTCAATGCACTATAATGTAATTATTGTCATTAAAATACATTTAATATTGATGGTTGAAAAATAAAGACACCCGTCAAACCTTGGAGCGATATACTTTTCAAATACTAACAATTGCATCGCCCCAAATATGGCTTAATACGAGGAAACGAAAACTTTGACAAATCAATATATTAAGTTGTGATGGTAAATAAGACGAGTAAACACCGCGAACGTGTAACAATAAAAAAGTGAACATATTGTTTTGATAAAGACGGTAAAAATGAATTCGATATTATTGCATAAAATCATAAAACAACAAAAACGTTTTTGACGGGATTCGAATTTTTGTATGAATTAAAAAACAAAAATCATTCTTATCAGCTCTGCTACACTCCTAAACATAATATAGGCATTGTACGATTGATGAGATAAAGTGATCTCGTCGTGAATCGGAGTTGAAATATCGTTTATTAAAAATAATACTATAAGCAAATAAATAAGAATATTCTTCTTGTGAAAATTTATCATGAGGTTATGCGTATCTATCTTTATAATGGACTTGCAGAAAATGAAAGATTATAACAAAAGTAATAAATACAAAAGGACAGCGTGTAAAAGTCAAAGGCAGACATATTTGACTAAAAAGAGATTTAATATAATATTTTATAATTATTGGATATAATTAGTTCAAGTATTTTACTATCAAATGATTTAGCGTGAATAATTTAATAATTTATCAACAACACATATCTCTAATAACTCTAGTAAGTATGTTTCCTCAAAGTGAGATAACTAAACATATAATATTGAGATTTAAACTGCAGTATATCCGAGTTTAGATAGATAATGTGCACAGACAATGACAGTACTTAAGGTGTAGAAAAAAAAATTACCAAGATAACGCTTTAGCAACATTAAAAACAAATTAGTTTAGAGAGAGTAGTATTTACTTGATAATACTTAATTTCCAACTTTATTATGGTTCTTTTGATTTAGTATTTAATTATATTATTTCTAAAAACGATAATATTGCCTATTTATAACGTTATACATATTAATATGATTAATAATAATGACTAAAACGTTTATATTTTATACAAATTGTGGTTAGCTAATAATCTTTACCAGGTACGTTTCATAATAACATATAACAATACTGGCTTTAAAATATATTATCTTTATTTTTTACGAAGGTAATATCAAAATAATATATTTTATATTTTAATTAAAATATTTTAGGGACTGCCAAAATAAATCATAAAAAAACTATATCTATTTCAAAACATAAAACATATTTCTACATGATTGGTTCACGAGGGAAATATAAACAACAAAAAATATTCTTGAATTATAACTAAAATTACTTTTATAGAAATAAAATTTTAGTTAACTGTTTTGCATTTTAAAAACGAATGAAATATTATGTTTTTTGCTTACCGTTTTTAAATTATGTACATTTTTCATTTTTAAAAAATACCAAAAATTATTAATCATGATAAAATATTGCAAAACAATACAATTAATAATAAGTTCCTTATTATGAATTATTAACCAATGTGTATTTATTTTACTCAAAACTTGTTTAAAAATTTTTTTTATTTTTAAATTAAAACAGAATTCAGCTTGAAATGTAGGTGCAGCTGTTATGAGCAAGTAATTTCATTATAGGATTTAGTTGGTACAGGGTAGTTAAAAATTTTCGAATGAATGAATAGTGGACATGTCATGTAGTACCTTTGGTAAATTCCCGCACGACATTATGCCATATACCATGTACCATTATACCATGTTTTTGACTTGAAACTCAAACTATTCTACGTATAAAGCGTTTCGCATCCTAATAAAACGGTAATTCTGGTCATGGAATCAAAAATGACGTTTATTATCTCGTTGTGTAAATTGCAACAGAGTTGTTAGTCGTTACAATGCTACTAATTATTTACTATTACCGTAGAGCATGTCTAGACTTACAGCTATTATTTTAGTTACTTATTTAATGCAATTAATAATATAGTTAAACATCGTATATAATGTAACTGGCTATCGTTTTAAAAGTGTTCGCATTTACATATCTCATCTTGTAATTATACATTTCATTCAATTTACCCGCGTCCGATTAAAACATATTCGGTTGTGTGTGTGTGTGTGTGTGTGCGTGCACGCGATTATGTGATACCAGCTAAAGTAAAACAAATTAAATATAGTAAGCTACTGTTGTGAAATTGCGATTGTCGGCGGTTCTACGGAACTGACATGCAGTTGTCGCATAGTCATGATGCGAGCGCTGTTATGGCTGAATGTGAAAATATAAATTTAAAAAAAGCTACATAGCGAGATTATCACACCGAACTTTTCGCGCGTTCATATCGTGTAATATAATTTTTGCCGAATAAAGCGTAATTATTATTAACAGCGACAGCATTTTTTGGATTTCAGATTGTAGTTCGGCTAAATATTACACGCGGATGGTTTCGATATAGGGACATCTGATTCGTATATTATACAGGCTGATTTATAATCATTGATAGTTGGTCAGAGAATATGTGGTACATGATGACGATGATTTGAAAACTAAAATAATCGATACTATTTTAACGATTTACAGATTACTGACTCGTCATTTATGTCGCACTCGGAGTTCGGCGAATTTTCTTAGGTTAACAGAACACAGCATTGTTGAGTACGAACGTATAATATATTAATGGCATAGCCAACAGTCGGCTTTGAATCGCGAAGTAAAGACAACTGTTCTTACATATATTCTTTAAAATAACTTTATAATTCGATTTGCTATAGCCTTATAGGTATCTATCTTTATAGTTAAATCATAATACATTAATATTATTTCAACTCGTACTCTGCTACTCTTACAGTGATCTTCAATATACTACTCTCAAGAACAGTATCACTCATGTGATAATGTACTATATAATATTATTACAATTTCAAGCATTTAATCAACCTTTATTGATAAATCGACTTCGATTGTGTTAACTTGTGAACGCAGATTTTAAGTCTCTAGGTCCTGTAAAATATAACTTAGAAAACTTTATTTATATCGGTCCAACAACCTGGTTTTCAAGACCAGTTCGTGTAGTGCGAATAGTTAACCAACTACTTTTTAACTGAATAGAATTAAGTATAAATATCGACAGCCACATTATTTTAAAAAGCGAAGGAGGTGTGTTGCACTAAAATCTATATTATTATTTCATAATTTTTTAAAATAACCTAAACGTTAAGTACTTGGGCAACTATAAAAAAACTTTTATACCTTATTTTATACGTTTGACATCTTCATATTTGAAACCTATTAATTATTATATGAGTACACGTAGTTTACTTATTCGGAAACTGCTCATTCGAATTTCGATTATAACATGTCAAAAAAATCGTCTACTTAATAATTTACTGTAAAAAAAGAAATTTCTGTAACATCACAGAACACTTTGCGTAATAAAAAATCTAAGTACCTTTACCTACTCGAAAATAATAATGTGTTGTTCGAGTACGCTTGAAAATTCCATAAAATCGCAATTTGAATATATTTATGATATGAAAGGCCGACATGGAGGTGAGCGGGTTTGGCAAATCACCCTGTATATGAACGCGTATGGCTTTAGTTTAGGTTAGGTATGGATATATTATTATTATTTTATGCTGTAGTCACCAGGCTTGGTGTAATTTATCGACAAATAATATGTTTTTAGAGCCAAGTCACGTTTCAGTACATTATTACGCGTTGTAATAATATTATTGTTGTTACGCATTGTTATCCGTACTACGCTGTGGTTTCCAAATCTGCAGATTGGCTGCAACTGCAAATCGGCCGATTGACAGATGACGTAGCCTCCAGTAAAAATAAAAATATGTACACAATTGACGGATCGACGACTCGAAACGTCAAAAATTTCGAATGAATTTCTCTCCGAAAAGTCACGTCAGATAAAAACTCATCCTATGATTAGTCATATAATTATGATGTCTATAGGAAGTATATTACCTTTAGTAGTGCCTCTTAGGCCATATATTAATGAAGGGGGGATGAAATATTTATTTTATTCAAACTATTTTCTTTAGGCCTTAAGCGTTAATGAAAAAAATAAACCCATAATTATTTAATATTTAAATATATAAATATTTAATAATTTAATACTATTATAAAGTGTTTATCAAAAGTATATTAAATAACATTAATTCGCTATGCATTTTAATAATATATCTGTGTGAAATAGTAATTTTGTAATTTTAGTATATAATTAAGAAAAAAATAATTAAAAATTTTAATTAAGGAGGCCTTGCCAGTAAGTTTTACATTAAAATTAGGGGGCCCCATGACGAAAAAATTTGATAAGCACTGACCTATACGACGGTATTATGTAATTACATAGTCGTCACAGCACCCGATTCAATAGCGACAGTAATGACGATCGTCAAAGCACTCGTAGAGACACGACATTAATAATATTACACTTTTGTGGGCGATTCGCTTTCTGGAATTCGCAAGGATTGTTGTCATGTCCGAAAAACGATTTGGTCGGGGCCGATAAGCCGTATCTCTCAACTCTCTTTTAGTCTGGCCGACAGACCGTTCCGGCTAGGTAAAGATTGTCAAATCGACAAAGACAAAACAAAACCGCCATTTGAAATACAAACCTATCGTAATCGTTATAATATTGTCAGTGATGTGCAAATAATATTAATATGTTTTAATTTTTTTGTTCGCAGGTAAGTCGATTGTCAGGCCTTTTGTTGCGAACAAGATTATTCGTAGTCGGTCTGTTTACAGTAAGTAATCGTATCGTACTCACTGGTCACCATTAATATTCTGAATGCCGTCAGTGATAGATATGGAGATGCGTTATCTTCAAACTGTCCAAAAAGGTATAATATATGCTACATTGGGAATACGGCCCCTGTACGCGTTTATAAATTATGATATTATAAACTGATCTAAATAATATTATAATATTATTTAATAGAAATATATTGCAATAACAATTGAGCGTATTCATTTCGTTGTTAAATTATTCATTACGGACAAATATAGCTTATTAAATACAACATTAAAACTCTACGGCATTATACAAAATATAGAATATAATATTATGAGTGTAGATAAATATTAATGTGCTTGGAACTGATGAATTAAAACTTTTAAATTAGTTTTAAAACCAACGCTGTTAATAATATATGATCGTTAACTAATATGTAATTATTTCTAAATATTGCATTTAATGTAAATTTAACTTTGGTTTTGAAAACACTACATTGTGAGTTATATTATCTCACTTGAGTTATACTCATAGTATCTTATAATTAAATATAATAGGAAAATTAAATATAATTATATAAAACAAAATGTAATAATATTATATTTTATGAATATCGCTGGATAATTTAAAAATAAATCACCAAATATTATATTATGCAGATAATCATATTCAATAACATATTTATATCTGGAATTATTAAATTAACAATGATATATTATTTACTGGCACTAGTACTTATAACTTATAATTATCGGTACCATGTACCAGGGTAACATTATTTTTTTTTTTTAATTTAAAATAAGGCTTCAACATCGAGGGTTATTAGCCTACAGAATAACATTATATGTAGAATATTTTTTATCTTTCAACTTAAATTTTTAACACTTTGGTGATTCGAAGGGATTGTTTAAATATAAAGTACTCAATATTTCCATACCTGCTTATATATTTTATAGACAAATTTATTGAAATATTTAATATACTAATAATACTCCCTATATGTACTGCAGCTAATAAGGAACAACAAAAACCTTACCTTGTTTTTCGCTGTGTTAAGTAACGATATTTACAATACTTATATAACACTTTCTCGTTTAAAACGGGTCAGTAAATAAAACGGCGATCTAAATTCATAGTTATTACAACGTTGGTCAACTGATGTAACTCATGCTTACGAAGAACGTGTCACAAGTTTTATATTTTTCATTACATCTAAGCTAGTACATTTATTTAATTTAATAGTAAATTATTTAAATGTTTTAATAGAACATTTATTGAGTGTAAATAATATTACAATTTTTGTATATGTTACACGCGTGATGATGTCTTTTCTAATAAGAACTAACATTATAACGATTATATCATTTTATTTTTCTGATTTATCTTCTCGAGTACTATTATTAATAAACATATATTTGGTTTATAAAAACTATGATGGCTAGATCGATGGAAAATATAAATAAATAATGAATAGCAAGACTTAAATTCGTAATTTAAATTTTAATCTAAATATCCACTGATAATTGTTTTTTTTCTGATATCAAATTAAAATAATATATTATTAGTTTTATATTATTTTATGATATCGATGTTGTTGGATAACATTTATTTCATTGTTATCTGTTATATAATTCGATATTATAAAATATAATTTTCATTTATTCAAATTTAAATATCACTTGACACTTAAATTTTTACCATTTTCACCTACGAGTCATACGTGATGGTTGTTAAACGAAAATATAAGATTACTTTTTATCTACTGATTAATAATAATTGTTTTTTAAATTATTTTTATAGACCTATGATATCGTTATATTTAAAAACCATATACTGATGTGTAATAAGTAATCAATAACACAAAAAAATATTTTATAGTAGTTACCTAATAATTTAACTGTATTTCAGAAAATATTATTTAATTATACCAATTATTTTTACTAAATGATTTTATTGATAATAATTAGCCATCAAGTAATGTGTATATAATATTATATCAGGTTTATTTTTAGTAATGTATTAATTGATTATTATATTATTATAATTTTCGATAGATATTGGTATAGAATAAAAAATTCCAAACAATTCTACGTCATCGGTATCATATTGAATTATCAATACCATTGGCCTATAATTATAACGAAAAACATAAAATATTTCTTGTTTTTAAAAGGCATAGCAGACATGGTGAAGACATATGAAAAGTCTTCAATATGCTTTAATAAATTCAGCTACCTAGGTATTTAAAATGAATGCAATGATCCCCTTCAAAAGTTTACTATACATTTGTGAGTACCCATGAGTGTTATGTGCAACAAACAATAAAACTCGTCAGCTATTATAAAGTAGGCATTAAAGGGATATTTCTCTAGCAGTGTACTAAAAATTTTAGTGAGGATTGAATTTGAATAATACAATGACCTTTTGGATTGGAATTTTAAGTTCCAGTAAAATCACAGTAATTCCGTCGTAATTAAAAACTTTTAAGCTTAGCTAAATAAATGATAATTGATCGATTTCATAAAGAAATTATAAATCATTTTGACTAAACAACATGTTCACGGCAATTTATCTTAATTTGAGGTGATTGTTCATACTGTAGATAAAGGACGATTCCAAATCGTTTCAAGAGAAAAATGTTAGGAACAGACAGTTTTTCATAGTGTACATAAATTTATTTCAAAACATTCCTATTTTGGGTGATCTAACTAAATAAACTAAAATATAGGTTATAAACTTCTTTATGATCATAATAAAAATATATATTTTTTATTTATATCCAGCAAGAAACCGTTCATTATGGATTGCCATTGTATCATCGTAATTATTTAATAACGATTTAATAATTATTGCTTTGAAGTACTAAAAAAAATGTCATATTAAATCCGAGTTTATTTTATAAGATATTAAACACGATCAATTGAAATAGTCATTGAAATTAAACTAAAATGGAGTCTTTCAAAGTCCAAGTAAACTTCCCATATTTCATTCAGTCATAAATAATAATTTTTATTTTTATTATATTATATCATATGTACATACACCTAAAATAAACTCATTTTTAATTTGATCTTTTTATACAGTTTTAAAGAAACCTCTAACAAATGCCCATCAGAGATAAAACTCAATAAAAAGCCTATTTTATTTTTACGTTTAAAGAAAGAAATGTATAAATATATTTCTAAGAAATTGGAATAATCAGCTTACAACTTGACGTAAAATATATATATAGTTATAAGCGTTCGAAATTAAGACAAATCGTACTTTATTATAATTTCGTGTTTTATCGAATTTCGAAGATCGTACGTAAGATGTATACATATTTAAAAAGACAGATATATCCAATATTTATTATATAGTTAAAAATTGCTATACTTATATTAAACGTCAAAAAAAAAAAATCTTTAAAATATATCTGTGACCGAGATAAAAAATAAAAGTCAATTGTTTTATTAAACAATAAATAAATAGGGAATTTTTAAATAATTGAGGTTATATTTATTATCACTATTGTTATTATTTAGTCCAACATATATATTATTATAACTTCATTCAAAATCTTTAAAACAAAACAATAAACGGTCATTGAAACTGCAGCAATATCATTCTAATGAAGAAAAAACAACATTTTCCTTTGACTAAACAATGGAATATTTTTAATAGCAGCTTCATAAAACGGTCGTTTTAAATATCTAGAAAATAATGTTTATTTTGCTATTATTTTCATCAATCAGCAATAAAAATAATAAAAGAAACAGTAGTCACTCAAGTCTAAATGCCGACATAAACTAAGAAAATCAACAATATTTTAAAAATAATATAAAGCAAAAAAAAAATAAGTAAATAGAAACGAATCTGAAATGTTTAATAATTTAGTATATAAATGAACTACTGCGTATATATTATTTTCTGCTTGTATATCGTGTATCTTTAAAAACAAATTATTGAAATTGTAATATCAAATTAAATTAAATATTTTGTGCAATAAATTTGTTCAATAAGTTATCGAAAACCTAAATTTGAGTTTAAAGTTTAAGATAAAACACAAAAACGTACACAATTGAAATGATTTATTTGTTTATTGTGAAATATATGGGTGGAACCCATATTACAAATGTAGGTAACCGTGTAAAAAAACATATAATTTAGTCATAAACAATTAAAAGTATATAACAAGAATTAGCACATAGATATTTTTGTTTGAATTGGTGTGCAAAAAAAACCAATTAAAATTCATATATTAGATAGTGTGCCGTATCGGCAGGAGACATCAAACATATTATAGTACATTTTAAAAAATGTTTTCCAAAATATCGTCGGCACTCAGCTAATGGATCTGAACTTATAGACCAGTGGTAACAATATAAGTTATGTGGAGGACAAGGAATGCCAAGAATTCAGTAGGAAATTCACAGAAAACCTCCACTGAACATTTTCAAGCTGGCAATCGTTATCGACAGTATGCGGGTTCAAAATAACGATACCATATTCAAGTGGGTGTAATGAATTTGCACCAACATTAAAATCGATTATTCTTTTGATAGTATAGTATAAGACATGAGAAGAGCCGTAATAGTCTAGTACTGAGGGCTAATAAAAAAAAAAAAAGATATGAAAATATTATAACCTAGAATATACAAAGTTAGTCAAATATTATTAAAAAAAATATATAAACAAAAAAATTATACGTGTGTATAAAATAAAAAAAAAAAAATTATATTGCATCAATTGCCAGATTGAGTGATTGTTTGGATCGATTGAATTGATTATTATTTTTAGATATAAAAATATTTTATTTAAAAAAAGTTAAATTATTTATTGTTGTAATCCACTGTTTTTTTTTGTATTTATATGCAACTAATTCAACTAATGAAGTTCTCGATATCAATTTATTATTATGCAGGTCTAAAGTAACTTGAATTTGATTTATTCGTCGAAGTATATGTATACTCGATAGTTTTATATACGTATCTGCTTGAAAATTGGTGAGAATTTTAATAAAGACACGAAGATTTGAGGATGTGAGTGATCAAATTCTAAATTTAATTTACTGTTAAACAATTCATATACATTCGTTGTAAGTGTAGACAATAAAGATGAAACTGCCCAAATATATGTTGGAAATAATTAATTATTGTCTATATAGTTGTCTGTCAAATAGTCTGCAAACATTTTAAATTTAGCATCAACTAGTATTGTTGACATAAATTTATCGACAAAATACGAACCTACTTCATTAGAGCTTAAAAATATAAATCCGAAAATATTATTCAACCATTGGCCTTCTGGTGTTTCATTATTTTCATACGTTGTACATAATCATATTTTTTTTAATTTTCTGTACCAAGGTTGGGTTAAATCAAAATAATAGCAGAAAATATTAACGGTGCCCCACACTTCTCGTAATGCGACATGAAGAGATTCTTCAAAATCACATATAATTATTGTAGGTTTTAGTATTAGACCAACACTTTGACATTCAAGAACAAAAATGTTAAAAAAAATGTTTGTTTTATTTTATTAGGTAAAAGTGTAAATACAAGTGGAATGTACTGATTATTAAAATATCTATGTAAAATAAAAAAAAGTTGAATAAATAACTTCGAACAATAATCGAATATCCCATTAAGATATATTGTTTCATTTTTATATAAGAAATCAATATTTGATTTGCAAAAAAATATAATTATATTTTTATCAGCATTATTTGAGGAAATAAATAGTTTACCTTTATATGTTGTAATATCTTTAGCTTATAGCATTGTATGAACTTCATCCAGTGATATTGAAAATGTTGCTAATATTTTCCTTTTATTTACTATTATATATATTACGTATTATATCAGAAATATTTTTTTTTGGTGCAAGCATTGGAATCTGTTGAATTTTGTACTGCATTTCTAAAAATGTTGGCTGATTTTTCGTATGGTGTATTTCTTGTGCCTTTTTTTTACATAATTAATTAAACTTGTAAACATATACATTTTTCTCATCATGATTTATGTGTAAACTTTCATCACAGACGATAGTCATATTTTCATTACTAGTGAATACTTTTGCAGAACATTATCTTTTGTGTACATCGCTAACGAATTATGTTTGTAGTTTTTGTTTTATATGTAAAATAAAAAGTATGATTATTATATTCTGAAATATCTCCAAAAAAATTATTTTTATTATTAGAGTCGTTGAGTCTCGTTCTCCATGAATATGTCAAAAAAAATACGGACAAAATAATTGAATAATTGTCAATCGAATATTAATTTTTGTGCAATCGTCGGCTACCTGATAAATCACATACCCTTATTTTGGTGCAAATTACAAACACTATTTTTGATTACCTGTGATGGTGCAAATTGCAACTCCCATTCAAGTATATGCCGTATGGTAGAGCAATAGAAAACCTTAATAGGGGATTTAAGTCTAAAATTATTAACCAGTCTCACGAGAAAACCCAGCAGATTTAATACTTTAATATAAATCATCTCAATATGAATACTTGGGTCAAGACTACCAGTCAACTTAAAACCAAAGGTCCGTAACAAATTTATTACAACGTAAAACGACAGAATCCTGAAGACGATATGAGAACATTCGAGAAGTAAGGGTTCTAGTGAACGTCATAACATTACATTTCAATATTATGTTAAGATATAATACTATTTTTTTCAAACAGTTTCACGAAGTAATCATGTCAAGTTCGAGCAAGGTGGGACGCGAATTATCCGCCATAGTATTAAGAATTCTAATCGAAAACCTTACAAGATGCAAGTAACATGCAGGAGTACGATTTTTGTACAAACCGAATATAGATTCAATGGATTTTTAGTAGGGTTCGTAAATAATAATGAAGGATTGAATAGAAATATATTATACACCATCGACTACAAAAACAAAAGAAACGTATTATAGAAAATTTCACAAAAATATGTTCCAACATTCAGACGTCCCAATTTAACGGGAAGTAATATCTTTGTGAATGCTGAATACTAATAATGACACCACCACTACGAAGTCAATTACTGGCTTATCGATCACATCTAAAAACATTATAATTAGTAAGACTAAGTTCGTAATAAAAATATTATTTGTAGATCAGGTTTCTGTAAAATTTCAAAGGCGAAATCAAACTTAGATACATACATTAAAGATTGAAATGTTGATCTATGACGACGGCAGCTTTCATATAATTAACGAACTCTAACACTATTGGTAGACAATATTAGGAACCAAATTCTTGAGGGCGCTGATGTGCATCCGGGTTTTTTTTCTAACTTTAGGAATTATATTAACATAAACGATCCTAAGTCCATTCTTGCCATCGTTTAGCCTCTTGTAGAGTTCTTCATAAAATATATAAAAGATAATTATAGCACAACAAATTATATAGTTGGAGAAGTTTTAAAATTTATATTATAAATCAATATTTTTTTGTTCGATGTAAATTATACTACTATTCTCAAACTCTGCACAACTTTGTTCCAGAATAATAAAAAGGGAAAATGAAACTATTTTACTCTTAATCAAATACTCAGTGAAAGTTTTAAGTTTTAATATTATAATTTCTGCATTAAAGAAAATATACAAAATTGATTTTGTTGGCTATGGTGTGTTATATTATGTAATATTTTTTTTCTTTTATTATTTGCAAATTTTCGAGTAGTGGTACTTTACGCGTAAAGGAGCTAGTATCAATTGGAAAAATGACTCTTTAAAGTAACTTACTAGATATATTTTTTATATAAAAAGTTTTTGCATGAAACTTTTAAAGCATATTCCTACCGTAAATAGTCTTGTACATAATAAAAAAATATAATCAATTTAAAAAACAATATACTCTAAACTTCGTTCAAAACTTAATCTTAACGTGTACATCATTAAAGATGCATAATAGTTAAGTTAAATTATCTAAAAAATATCTATAAATGTCATTGACTGATGTCTTATTTATTTGGTAATATTTGTAAATGTTTCGTCATGGCGTAAAGTTTCTCGTGGCCATCTAAAGTGTAAATATAGACGAACGTTATACATAATAATGCTAAACATTAAAAATTTAAACTTAGTTTTATACAAACTAAACTGATTAATGGTCATTGTTGGGCATACTGCCGATTTACGACAGAGAATCTATATTAAATAACTAACTTTTTTTCAAATGTGTATTCATTTGTTAACATAATATATTTTTATAAACACATATTAAATTATTATTTCACTTAAAAGGTTCATTGAAAATCACCATAAATTAGTTATTAACAATGATCATATTAAACATGGGTTGAAATTTATAAATTGCAAAACATCCCTATAAAATATACAATACAGTCTGCTTAACCTAAGAAATTATTTTGGAATTTAGTCATGTTTAGAGAATTTTTGTAATGTATAATTTTTACTAATCCACGGCTAAAGAATAAATATTTTTAAAAAAAAGTAAGCATTATCCTATCAAGAATTATCATTTTAAGTGTACGAGATGATTAACGATAAATGATTTCATTATTGAAAAAATATACTATAATAATAACAATATTAAGTTGTAGTTTGTGTTAATTTTAATATTCCAACTACATTTTTACCATAGCATTTATTTATAGAAGTAGAATAACACACACACATTTATTTTTGGAAAATCAATGGTGCTATCGCTCATTATGTTGAATTTAAAATTTCATAATTAATTATAATATTATGACGTCAAATAAAATTTGAAAAATTGTGCACTTACTATATTTTTTAATAATATTTAAAACAAAAAAAAAATAGTGTTACTATTTACTGTATTCAGTAAAAATACGGAATATAATACAACAATACCTCGTGGTACATTCGCGATATCTCGCGGTTCATAGGTGAAACACTATTATTCGTATTGGTTTTAAAATCAAATATGAGTAAAAATATATATTTTAGAAAATTAATTTCTTGAAGAACTGACAAGGTTTTTTGTTCTTGTATACCGTCCAAATCTTTTCAGGGCATCATTTAAACTATTTACTTTATTTCTTTTTTCATTTCCATTAATTTCTTTCTCACAGAGTTTGTTTTTTTTTATTTCAAAATCTTTTTGATAACACGCCAACATTTTTTTAGTGTCTCTTCTTTATTGTAAACGCAACGGTCAATTTAGATTGTTTTCCAGTTTCTTTAATTTTTATCACGATGTAGTTCTTGTAATCATTGAACCTTATTGGTATGTGTGATAAATTAATAAAATTTTACAAAAATAAAAAAAAATAATTGAAGGTAATACCCAGTAATGTGTACTTACTTATGTTATACAAGTATTTGACATTTAAAAATAAAATTACATTTTTTATGATATTTCCTATTTTAACAGTAGAATTGGTATTTTTGATCAATAATTTGGTAAAAATTCAAACTTATTGTACTTTTTTGTAAACGTGCTCTTTAAACATACAATTGTTATTCACAATTATTTATTAAAATATAAATTACAAAATTTACCATTAAATCTAACTTTTATGTTAAACATCCATCATATGTTTCACCATGTATATAAATTATATACTATAGAATTGATTAACAAACATTATGCACACTTAATATAGAACAGTTACTATCAACATGCGCAAACTCACTTATATAATTTTTAACAGCCATCTCCTGATATACCTACAATAGTCCTACATTTTAAATATATTAATTGTTATTCTAGATTTGTCAACCAAGCTTGTCTTTTTATAGATAAATATATCTTGCACGAGTGCTTATAGCAATAGAAACTCTTCCATAGATAAGTAATATCGTAATAAGTTTCCTTCCACCACGTTAAATATATTTTAATACTTTTTATGATATTTTTCTGACGATTGAGCAGACAAAGTGGGTACTTATTATTGGATGAGTATTTGGTAAAATATTATATTATATTAAACAAATAAACTTAAAAATACTTTAATAAAACCTTTTTTGTATTATTTTATTGATTTCTCCATAGTATCCATTCTAACTAGGTAGTTTAAATATTATCTTATTTTTCATTACAAGCTATAAATGATTAGTTTATGAATTCAATTATTTGTATTTGTTTTACTTAAACTATTTTACAATATAATATGCATTTTAAATTATTTAAAATTCAAACTGTATTAATACGCATATGCGAAAAAGAAAAGTGTTCGACAAGGTGTAATTTATCTCAAATTATATTTAATATATTCATAGAAGAAGTTAAGAATTATTAAAACAATGAATTATAATAATATGTGAAATATCAATGAATTCATTATTCAATAACATTGACTTTTAAGTGGATGATTTGCAAAATATTATAGTTGAGATTAATAAAACATTATGTAACATTATACGGAATATAATTAAAGAAAAAATACAAAAGTCATGGTGAGTAACAAAATAAACCTTATTCGTCTTAATATGTAAATCATACATAGAACACACACAATACTTCAATTACTTTAAACGTATAACAATGGAGGATAGTTTAAATACAGCAAATATATTGAGCAAAATAACACCAGCAAAGTAGGTCTTAAAAATATTTAAATCGTTCATTTTTACATAGGTAAAATAAAAACTAGAAGCGATGAAATGATAGGCAATCTACTGCGCCATGATTGCTTAATGAAAAGCGTTATCGAAAGACAAAAACCAAGGAGTATATTATGAAACAAATCAAGATCGATATTGATATGAATATAGATAATTAGAAGGATTTAAATGAATCAAGTTACAAAAGGAAGAATGGAAAACTGTAGAAAAACAATAAAATTATTGAAGATGCAAAGAAATTACTGCATTCATTATTGTATAGCCCGAAAGGATCAATTTCAATTCTATATTAATATAAGTATCTGTATTGGAGAATTCCGAATAACAGATAATGCTATGGACGTCAATTTAATATGATTAAATATAACTTGCTTAAAATACCTATGTATATTGTTTTATCATTGTATATAATACGTCTTATAATAGTATACACACATTTAAATTGTTATAAGTTGAGTAGATATATTATAATTTTAATCATACAACATCATAATTCACAGTAGGTGTCATGTTTAAAAAATAAATACGAATATGTGTAAAACATAATTTCGGATATAAAATAAAATACGTTTCATTATCTATGTATACTTAATACTTGTTTAGATAATACAATTGTTTATCTAAGTACAAGATAACAAATCGTCTTTTGATCACAGAGAAAAATGTACAATATACGCTGTTTGATTTATGTTTATAGACAAATATTCATTGAATATATTATACCATGCTACTTTAGTGTTATTGTAATAATGCAATTATTAGTGAATCGCAGTTCACAATTGAGTGTACAGAGTTTGATACTGTCAGTGGCCATGCCATTGATACTAATTTTAGTTGTCAGGATTTCTTGATTAATCATATTCTCTTTATTGAATTAACTCTTCAAACTATGTACTGTGATGGAATACTCGTTGGCGGGTAAAGATTAAGTTAACGGTATGTGCGGTTTCGTGTTTTCTTGAAAGGAAATGATTTGCTTGTTTCTAGAAAATTATCTCATTGATTCTTGTTTCTCGGAAGCAAAGAAAATAATTTAAATCGAATCTATAAAAAACACATTGTACAGATTCTTTATCCAGAGATAATTTAACTAAATAAAATTACGTTTTTACGACGATATTATAATGGGTATATTTTATTACGCAAAAAATAAATACATTTTTTATAAATCTCGTTGCTATTTTGAAAGCAGAACATTTGAGTTATGATCATAAAAATGTTAATAATGTAAAGATATAGGTATTGTATATAATAAAAAATATTTTAATGTCGATGCGAGTGAAACATATTGAATTTAAAATTGAAGGATGATGAATGACATGGCATCGCTTTTTTTGAACCCAATTGAAAATATTTTTATCGGTTTAATAAAATTACGTATTAAATTGTACAAATATCTTATTTAATTAAACGTTGTTTAAAATAGGATGTATTATTAAACATTTTAGCATAATGTGAATATTCAGTGTAATATGTTAAATGTCTAAGAATAATATAATATTATAGACAATATATTCCTGATGATTATCGAATTGAATAACGTAAGACACATTACAGTGATATACGAGGTAGGTGCACCACAAACAGTAACAGATATAACAATCGTAATAAGCTATATAAATATTTAGTAAACCCAGTATTATTCCTTTCATTATAAATATTAAAAATATGATAGTCATGATAATATAATATGATAATCAGATACTATACTTTGGGCACAGACTACAATTGACTAATACAGCATAATGACAGTTACGTCGAAATTCACCATCAACACAATCGAACTCAAAGACCCAATTATTAACAACCGCCTTGAAATATCCAGTTGAGTATTTATTAGATTATATCAACAGTATAAGATGCATGCAAAACATGACCTTCTGTTGTTTAAAGCTTCTTAAAACGGTGCTCAAAGTGCCTCAAATCACGGTTGCGGCAAAATAATTCAAGAGGAATAGAAATCCTTGACTGAATATTTAATATTGTAATTAGGTACTACCGACCACGTTACAAGTCAAACAAGCGTTATGCATTTATGCGTGATCGTATTTTTAGAAAAAATAGTAATAACATTATGTGCAGCGGGTATGCAGTTTAATATTATACTTTTTATCTACTTTTGAGCATTTTTAAATAAGAATTTTTTTATTACAGTTATTATAATCCTATACTTAGTCCTAATGTCGTAACTCGATAAACTATAACGACATAATTGTGAACAAAATATTATGATTATCCGTGTTTATAATTGAGTTGGCGGTGAGCGGAGATGAAGTCAAATTCAGTTTACCTCCGACGAAAATTTTTGAATTTTATTCTCTTTGCCTCGGGCGCACCTTGTAAGGAACATAACACAGTCTACAAAATATTATACCTGTAATAAATATTATTGCCTTAGTTATTCTTAATTCCATATTTTTTTTCAATAGTGAATGTTTAGTCATAAATAACATGTATAAATTCAGACGAAAACAACGGTGTTATACAGGCACATTGTACATTGAGGTTAATTTTTTTTTTCATTACATTTAAATTTATTTTTGTGTACTTAACTAATAATTGTTTGTAATTTATGTAGATAAAATATTTTTATCTTTTAGGAAGATAAATTTAATTTATTTGATTATCTTTTAAATGTATCTTGGACAAAATAAAATGTTATTATATTTTTCCAGATGATTTATTTTTTTTATCTGGTCTTAATACTGATCACAGATGGTTTGTTTTTGAGGGCGTGGTCACGACGGTGGAAAAAAAAACGATGTAGGCATGTCTGACAATGGATGAGCACCTTCGTATTCAGTATTAAGAAATCAGACGACCAAATGGTTTACGCATTGTACACATATTATTATATAAATCTTCGAACGGGCTGTTATTTAATATTATAGCTATTGCTATACCCCGCCTAATAAGAACTGGAATATTGTAATACCGAGCACGGTAGATTTGGTATGTGCGGAATTTTAATCCTGTCGATATTGCGTTTCGGGACGCATAATATGATGTATATTATGTGATAAACACACTATAATAATAAAAAGAAAATATTATACGGGTGTAAATCGTCGGCTTTTGAAATCTGCAAAAAGAATATCACCGCTGAAATCGAAAAAAAAAAGCACGTTCTACTCGTTCGTGTATGAGCGCAGGATTTTCAGAAGAAATGTTTAATTGTATTACTGGCTAAACGTCAAAGATTCGAAATGCACAGTATTTGTCGATCTACGACCTGGTTGCGCCTTCGTAACGCTGATAACATTTTTTCATTAAACTCTGTCCGTCCACCAGCGTGTTGTACGGTAGCCGTATTATTATAAATAACCACCGCGGCAGTAGTGGTATTATATTCGTGGCACCTAGTCTTGGTAGTATTATAGTGGTGGTGAAGGTGGCAGCGATATCTCGAGACAAGTGAGTAGTAACAAAACGGTCCACAATCGTGACCTTACCTATTATCGTCAACTCGACGAGTCATTGATTAATGGTCACAGCCATAATACGGAGGCCGTGCATTTATGAATAATCCACTTTGCAGGAACCGCGGCTGCCACTGATGGATTCCATTAGACCCGAATCATTTACATGCCATTGTATTTGGGTCCTTATTCCTCGAGAAAATCGTTTTCATTGAATTAATTATGAGCCACCTAGACGATACGCGCGGACTACGGGGTTGTGCCGGCGGAATATAAAAATCATTTCTCCGTTTTTTTGTTGTGTTTTTTTTTTTTTTTTTTTTGGCACGGCGTTTTGAGATGTGTTTAAGGCTGTTTGCGTACATTTTTCACTAAAAATCAAGATAATACCATAGTGATAATAATATAATATACCTGTGTTAGATGGTAGTCATTCCATACACTGAGAGAATAATAAACAATAAGCACGGGCTTTCCGTCCACTACACGCGACGTCGTCTGCTTATACCAGCTTTGAGTGCCTACCTATTGATTATAAATTAAAACAAAATACTTAAAGTCATTATCATGTAGTCACTATTATGAACAAATTACACCGTATATAATTTATTAAGCTATATAGGTGAAATATTGTACATCATACATCTTATTACGGTCTGGGTTAACTCATTCACATTATTTTTTTTTTAATTCAATTAATAATAAAAAAAAACGTTTATAATATTTTATTTGAAATTTTGAACAAATTTTGGGTGGATTTTATGTTTATGATTTTATTATATACCATGTTTACATGAATCGGTAAATTAATTGCATTTGAATAGTCACTACTCAGTTCAGTTTAGTTAACAATTTAAATTAACAGACATTTCGAGCACATCAATTAGGATAAAAATAATGTTACAAATATTATCATCAACTTAACTACTTAGCTTTCGTGTTAAGTTAATTGAAAACAAATGTACAGATTACTTGGATTACTATAATGTCCGTGTTTATGTCCAATAAAATGTACGTACTAGCTGCGTAATGCTAGCCCTCGAAAGTTTGAAATTTAGCTAAAATAATGCACCAGTAATTGTTATACAATTTGTACAAATTTGTAACCATCATTTCAAAATTTGCATACGCCCTCATCACTGGTTAAATCCAAAATGACTGTGCGGGTGCACGTCGAGTGTCGCGTGATGCTAGCATCCGAATTTTGATATATTTGGCCAATGTATCCAGCTAAGCCGTGTTAATAAATTGAAATTCATTTAACGTTTAACTTATTATATTGCCTAGCAATGCAATTTTGTAATTAGGAATATAGGTACATAACAACTATCTATACATTTGTAATTTATACTTACCATTATTCTATTTAGCTAGGTAAATTCTTATAAATATGTTAATGAAATATTTGGGGAATATTTCAATTGAATTTTTAGATTTATGAATTAAGACTTGTTATTAAAATAAATATCTACTCGTACCGTATATCCCTAACTAAATTGAATTATTTATTTATTTAAATTTTGAAAATCGTTTATATTATAATTTAATAATATTCTCATTAAATGTTTATCAACCATTTTTTACGTCATTGAGTTCCACTTATAAATCTTTTTTTTTTCCAATGCAATAATTATTTTTTACATTTAAATCAATTTTATGATATTGAAGTGAGCAGAGGAATAAAATATAATACTGGGTCCTTTTATTTCACCCAATTTTTTTCTTTTAATGATTAATTACATAATCTTTGTTTAATTTAGTATGTATTGTACAAAAAATGATTACTGTAAGAGCAATATCATTTTGTTCAATATTGTATTTATTTAATTTATAAAAATTATAACAAAACATTCATAAGAAAAGCGTATTTTTAATAATACGTTATGTATTGAGTCATTTTGCAAATTAAATTCGGCTTATTAAATTTTAGTTATTTGATATAGTACAATTTATTTTTCTGGAATTGTATACTCTGATATTTATAATAAAAAAAATAAAGCAGTGCATTACAAAATTCTAAATAATTAATAGTGATATTGAAGATACATCAGGGCATGTCATTTTTAGAAAACTACAGTTTCAAATATGTCAAAATCATTTATGTTAGAACCTAATATAGCATGAATATATATTTATTTTTTTGAAAAATCTATGTGATAAAATTAATTACGCATAATATTATCTAGATAAACATTAAAGTTTCAATGCGATTTTCAAGTACAATATAGGTTTTTTCAAAAACTCTTAATATTTTAATTCTTGTTTTACAATTAATTTTAAATTATAATTATTATTAATTATGAAATTATCTTTATCTGCTGAGGATTAGAATTTCTGATTTTAATATTATCTTAATAGGTGAGTAATAAATATAATATTTGATAATGTCGAATACCTTATATATGTTTTTAAGTGATTAAACATTATTTTTATATTAAAAAAACCAAGTGGGTACCTAATAAGTTAGTTCAAACCTCTCATCGGTATTTCAGCCTCCAACCGACCATACTTCCATACCTATTATAGTCCATCGGTATTCTATAATAATCTTCACAACCGTGATTGACTAACTCAATAATATATTTTTATTTTGAACAATCCTATAATATTATAAGTTTAACGGCAATTTGTTGACTTGCAACACCTCCGTGTTTTACATATATATTTTAAGTTTGTCTTTAAAAAAGTTTTAATTCATATTACTATTATAAAATCCTACGTCAATCATTAAGGCAAGATAACCTAATTAATATTAGTTTTAAATGGTGATTTGTTAATTTTCACAACCGTAATTTTTTTTTTAAACAATAAAATCTCTTTTTATTTTAATGAAATATTAAAAATAGACTTATATAAATGTATATACCTATTTAATATCTATTTTATTTGTCTTAAGAAATGAATCATAACCTATTCATAAATTAAATAAAAAATAAAATATAGAATGTGTTAATGTTTTATACTTATTGACTTGCTAAAACTTTGAAGTCAAAACATAGATCATTGTCTTATAATATTATATTACTAACTTTAATCCTTGTTATTTCAAAATGAATACATTTTGTGGTATCCTTAGATAAACCAATTTTCAGCTTTGTACCGAAAAATACGGTGTTAATAATTTGAAAATTATGAATGTTTTGATATATTAGTTCTGATAATTTATTATTAACAAATAATAAATTACTTATCTATGAAACAATTATTTAATAATAACTAAAATATCGTTAAAGTTATCTGTGACTCAATTCAAATTCTTATCAAAAGCTTTTGCAAGTCGTTTCAGGGATTTTAGATTTACGCCGTATAGACGCAACAAATATATTTTGAACTATCAAATAATAATCAGTTAAACATTAAAATATTATCATATATATTACTAAAAAATTTCGTTAAATATAATATTATGCGTTGTACGCGTCTACATCATTCCATGTAATAGTTACTTGTTGTATTAGCCACATTATTCACACATTGAATTCCATATCAATCTCAAAAGTTATATTATTTTTGTGCTAATTTTTCTACACAGTTGGCGAATCCAATTGCCAGTGCATTTTATATACTATCAAACCTTAAACAAATATATTTAAAATTTCGTGAAATGCACTACAAATTCTAATTATTAAAATCGAAAAAATTTAATATATTCACTCAAAATATATAAAAAAATATAAAATCACATTAAAAAAAATAATCATTTTTTGTTTATCTAATAAAAAAATAGAAATTGTTTAATTTATTTCTTTAGGCGTGCTCACAAACACAGTAATACAGTAGATATGTTAAAAAAAAACACACAACGCCCGTAAACAATAATATAAGCCAACAGAAATTGTTGAATAAATAACAAACATACGACAAAAAATATCAAAATTGGTGAATATTCTAAACAATAAAAGTTTAAAACCGAAATCAGTGTTACACGATGGTTAAAAAAAATCTTGGTTAGCCCACAAGACATTGTTATCGCGTATGTAACCTTTCGGGTACCTCATACCTAGTATTTGAAAGTCTGAAATATTTAAAAATGAAATAAAACATGAAACATTGAATTTTTTTTAACAAATATTGATGATAATTATTTATTAATTAATATTGATATAATCCATAAGTAATAGCTTTAATCGTTGATATTAATATTTAATGCATTGAGTGTCGCATGCTCGACAATACTCGACAAATTTCTATATTAGGGTCCTGTTTTCGTCTATTTACAGCAAAATTCGTTTTTTTTATATTGTTTTATAAATCAATCTAACTATATAAATATTAAAATATATAATTAATTAATTAACTCCTTATAGACTTTTTGTAAATTATACATTTATAAATGAAATGGCAATTAATGCTCGTAAAAATAAAACAAATCTTATCAAATTACTGAAATATTTCAACATTTTATATTTTGTGAAATTTTCAAACACTACATATACCTATATAATAATACGAATTTCAGCACGTTTAACGTTTTCGATATCGTTGACCGCAATTATTATACCGCTGTCAATTGTCGTCGTAATGTGACGGACAATAATATTATTGTCGATGGACGATTTACGGACGGCCCAGTGCAAGGAGCTCACATTACCTCGTATATCGCGGTCAATGACGGAGCGCGGGGCAGGTGTTTAATTAAAAACCGCGGTATTTCACCACTGCTGCGTATGTTGCGTACACGCAACGGACCTATAGTATAAGTCACGGGAGGATAAAATATGAGTTCAATACCTACGTCACGAGCGTTTAGAGGAAACGTACAAAGCTTACGTACACGTCTATTATACGCATATGTGTGTGTGTGTGTGTGTGTGTGTGTGTGTGTGTGTGTGTATTATGTGTACAGTACTCGAACAATAGCACATATTATGTTCAACAAAAAGAAAAAAATCAGCAAACAAACGAAAACAGTATATTTGTGTCGAAGCACAATCATACACGATGTGCAGTATGCATACTATATATACATACTATATTGCAACACACACACACGTGTTACGTATTATACCTAGGTATATTTATATATACCAGCTAATACCTTTAGTATATCAGATACCTGACGTAAAATCCCTTCGATGTCCGTGGGCGATATCGACTTACGATTAATTATTTGTTCCGTCCATTGTTGTAGTCTTTAGACGAGACTATAAATTAGGGCTTGTGGTATTTCAAATTTTGATCTGCTATTCGTTTATTACCTGTATCTACGGTATTAACAATTATACAGTATTTTCGGTGATTATTATCAGATCTCGGTGAATTTATAAGTATTTCCAGTTTCCAATCCAGGAAAATGTAAATTTGACATCTATTTTAAAAATCATTGTTTGTAATAATTATGCATTATTGTTTAAAAGTCTCAAAATATTTTGTAATACTGCTAAAAGGGGAGGGGGAGTTTCTGCAAAAATAATAAAAGTTCTAGTAGAACAGTTCTACTTCTACAATCACGGAAATTACAATATCATACGGCAAATGATGTCATTATGATTATATAAAAATAATAAATAATAAATGTAGATTTACGGTATTTTTGATAATAACGGTAATTACCGAATCACGGTATACCGGTATTCTTAAATACCGACAATGCCGGTAATTACCGATATACCAAAAATACCATCAGCCCTACTATAAATCATTTTAAGTGTTCGGCAAAACGCACGTTGTTGTTTTCACGCAAACCATTGACATACTTTAGAATATTGCACTTTGATTACATAATAATAGTATATTCAAAGATGACGCAGTTGTAGTATGGTTGGTCATAGTATAATATTATTATCAATATTAGGTATGGTTTACGACTGATCACTGTGTGCAGTGAGTATAGACACGAATCAAATCGTACCTATAATATTTGATTGACAATATTCTATGGTAGGTACTATTTAAAAAACGGAATAATATTATGTTGGTGGAGTTTTCAATTTAAAATAAAATAGACTTTAATGGCATGCATAAATTCGATTATCAATACTATATTTCAAATCACATTGAAATATGTATTTTTCGGTATAGTTCTCTACATTATACAAGTGGACATGACATAAATATTTTTGTAGACCAAACGATAAAATCAATTAACTCAATATAGTTTAATGTTAAATATTAACTACCTGGGTATGGTTAATGGGAATAATCGAATAATCAATTTAACTCTTGAATTTAATTTTCATTATATTTATTGACTATTGTCTCTGTTCATTCGATTTTAGCGATTTTTAATTAGTACACGCGACAACTAGTTCAAATTTATGGAAATAATAATAAAATAAAATTAACAGTAATTTGCTTAGTTAACGTACGCTTCTAATGATTAAATCAACAATGCAATTTTTTTAACTAATCTCAACTAGTTATAATATTAAACTTCTTATCACGTTTAAAATTAATTTACACAACATTAGTGGATTACTTATTATGATTGATCGTCAATATAATATGGCAAGCACTTCAATTCTTTGAAAATTATTCATTTAAATATAGATTGATACAATATTGATAACAAACTAATTTTAATTAAAACATTTTAGAAATATTATATTATGCTCTCGTTTTATACTCATAGCGGAGAGATGAATGTATTGATCTTATAAATAATTTTACAATGATGTATGTTTTTTTTTTATTTTTTTGGTCCGAAAACATTTTTTCTACTAGGAAAAATGCTCCAATCATCAATTTTAGAAATATGCTTTGATAAAAAATTGAATATAGTTTGTACTTTAGTGGATCAAAAGCAAACAAGTTTCAGTAGTTTCTAATATAATCAGAAAAAAACAATATATAAAAAATATGGAAATGTGGGTACTGTTCTGCAGTACAGTAGGTATAGAGAGGGTTACTATAATATATGTGTTAAATTTGAATTAAATTATATATTATTTTATACGACAGTATAAAATCTGAACGAAGACGATGTGTCAGTCTAGGATATTTTATAATAATATTGTTATTAGTAATAAATAATAATTGGTAGGTTAAATTCATTTTTACAAAAAAAAAAAAACATTGCATTTAAATTCCTGCCTATTGTTCTAAAACGTTCAGTGATTTTTTTGGTTAATAGTATGAGCTACATATGAGAAATGCTGTATGTTATTTGGAAGCTTTAGCAGTACAAATTAAATATTTTATACATTTTTAACATCAAAATAATTAAAACATTTTCGTGATTTTGGACTTAAAAAAACTTATAAAAAAAATCATGTCTATGCATTGTTAGTATTTTTGAATAGCTTGTTATAGCTTTTGAAAAATCTTGTATTGCATTTTTAAGGCTTTTAACCAATAGAATAATTTTCTATCCATATTTATAGAAAATAAAACTAAAATATATCGAAGACTGTATAATTTGTGAGTATAATATCTTAAACGAGTACATGCTCACATTATGTAGAATTTGGTTTTCAGTACTTTTGTTAAATTCGGCATATCGCACATATTCTAGTGTCTTTCTAACAATG
Source organism: Pentalonia nigronervosa (assembly GCA_014851325.1). NCBI lineage: Eukaryota > Metazoa > Arthropoda > Insecta > Hemiptera > Aphididae > Pentalonia > Pentalonia nigronervosa. The sequence continues at coordinate 78,702 of JACXSJ010000477.1, read as the reverse complement.
TCTAGGTTGTCCACGAATCCCAGCAATAGTCACGTACCATAGTTAATCAACACTCAGTTGAAAGTAGGTTGTCGACATTTCTTTTTGCAATACCATATTTCACAGGATAAGCCGCTAATACATCCACTTGCATCAAACCTGACACATTTGTAAAGAGCGTGTCGACACTACTGTCCTCACTCGATACTGTTTTTTCCTCCGTGCACAGTTCAGTTAAGTATATTAATTTGATAGGAAAATCAATTACAAACATTAAACGTAGTGAAAAGATATTAACCTGGTGTGCGATGTTTTATATTTTAGATTCTGAGTGAAGCGATAATTGTATTGATTTTACAATAATGTGTGCGTTTTTTTTCTGTCTGTATCTTCGATTTTCTTCATCAGTATCTTTTTTGGCAGAAAAGTGAATCTAGTTGGTATTTTTAAGAATTTTTAAGAATTCCAAATAGTTTTGGAGACATAAAAAAAGTTAAGGAAAAACAGGAATTTTTAGGGAAATCAAAAGAAAAATGACTGTAGATGGATACAATTTTCACTAAATATTTATATAAGCATTTTCTATACACAATAAAATATTCAATATATTTTGACTTTTTTTGAATTATTTATAGACATAATACAATTTCATTTGTTTTTTATTATCGCCCATAATTTTTTTTTTTAATTTGTTAAAAAACTTGAAAATTTAATACAAGGCACTTCATAATTTGTTGTAAGTGAAAATTGTTTGGGTGGTCTTGGTTTTTTCAAAAGTATTCTTTTATATTTATTTTTCTTTTTAGCTTTTAGTTATATTATTACAGCTCAATAAAAATGCATATAATATTGTACAGTATTATTATTTATTTATTTATTTATATACGCTATTATTCCAAGAATAATAAAAAACTTTAGTCATTTTTTTAACATAAACATAAAATATTTATCTAAAAGTTATAACTAAAAAAATATATATATTTATAACTATGTATAAAATATATTTAATCGAATAAAAATAATTGATTTTAATTTTAAAATATTCTTAGAAAAAATAATGTTATGTTAGTAAATTTTACTGAGGAATTTATTGGGAGTTAAATTTTAGATATAATTAATTAATTTAATCATGAATTATATCATAAAATATTTTAGAAAAAATTAATTGAGAATACTGATAAAATAATAACCTTAAAAATATTCATTAATATTCTAGAAATGTGCAAATATCAAGTTAGAAATTTGACAAGGAATTTAATTATAATATTATGCGTTCCGTACTTATATCAATTGCTGAGTGTTAGAATGAATAAAACAATTATATTTTCAATATAAATCAGAATAATATAAAATATAAAAAATATATATTATAATTTATAAATAGAACATTTAAAAATGTTTCACTAATTGTTTTACTTTAAATTGTAACGCTACAAAAAGAGCATAATCAAAAATTTTTTATATCCTTAAATATATTATATTTGGATATAAATAATTCTTAAATCCATTGATTTAGATTCAAATAGTGTATACAGAGGTCTATTGGTTTTATTACTAATGGTGTGTGCCTTTTGTTAATTATATTTTTATATTGACCGTAACAGTGTTTGTAAGTTTAAATGGGCGCTTTTAAAGTTTTTTTATAGCTGCTTTTTAGAGTCTTAAGACAATTAATTTTTACAATTGTATAGTTTTGGAAACAATTGAAAAAGTAAAAAAAGAAAAGTGAAACAAAAGACAATACCGTATAAAATAAACTCTATTCTGAGTTTGTTAATAATTATGCTATTCTTCGCGGAATAACATTTATGTAGTCTTACAATTTTGAAAAATATTTTATATTAGCATTAAGACATTATAATTTTGTGTATCGTACCTATGACAATGATAGATACACAATACAACACAGGTTAATCATCTAATATATTGACATGAATGTTTGTTCTTCTTGTATAAACTCAAAATGTATTGAACCATCTTCAACAAAAGCTAGTATCAATCAATTTTTTACTTGGGAGGGGGGAAGGCTTCGTTTTTTAATCCATATAAGTTGCTATTTTGTCGCTCATAACATGCACTTTCTTTCAGCTCACGAAAATCGAATATTTAGTTACTTGTATATGTAGAGTTGCCATTGATTACATATTAAGACATAGTTATTATGATTGGATAAGATTCTCTATATTGTATTATATTTTGTCATTTATGTGTTAATAAAGCTATTTATAAATGTAAAATTAAGTAAGCTATTATATATATTAGATGCAAATCATATGCTTTTATGACCGTTGCCTATACAAAATCAAAACATAGCCGACCGATTTTGACGGTTCAAGGAAGTTTTAGATAATAGATTGAATCAGTTATTTTGAAATTTTTCGATTATAGGAGAATACGATATTTTCCAGACAATGATATTAATACGTATTCCGTAGTCATCAAGTGCAAACGACGAGAGAGACATATAATATACTATAAAATAAACAGTGATTTGGTGTGTCATTGTCTAAACTATTTTCCATCTTTAACGAATACGTTCCGCCTAGCCCAGAGGCTTTCATCGAATTCGCTTAGGCAGGTCCAGGAAAAAGAAAAACAATAGTGAAAGATGATAATAATCCGCAAAATCTTTGCAAGTATGAATTTAATACGATTTCACACAATACAATTTTACAATTAGTAGACTAGGTTGAATAATAGTATCAAGTGTTATTATAATAATGGATACATAATAACCATACAATTAATAACTTTGGAAAGTTTCTAAAGTTCATTTTTACATTTCAATATTATAATCGTATTGTTACACTACAAACGTTTTATAGTATTTTTAATACATTTATAGATGATTTTATTCGACAAATTTAAGAACTGACATCAAATATTGTTAAGAATACTTAATAGAAATTTGTTGCACTAAAATATTACGGGGATAAAAAAAAAAATATTCTATAATATATAAACAAATTATCTGAAACATTATAACTCAACTTTTGTCTGCATACAAAGAAATATCGAAAGTAAATAATTTTTATCATTTAATATAACTGGGATAACAATATGTTATTTTATTATTGTCATAATAATAATATATTGGGTTTGATGTTTAATTTTACTTAACAATAGTAGAATGGTGTTCAGTAGTGAAAATTATAAAGCAAATTACTTGAAACAGAACATTTATCAAACTCTTTCCGTGAAAAAAACTCTAGATGTGGTCAAATTTATGTATCATATTATGTCAGTGCTCTACAAAAATTCTAAATATGGTAAAAACTAACAGTACAATACAGTGAAGATATAGTGCACACACACAAATGATGCAAAGCACGAGAAATTCATTTTTTTTTGCCGATAACATAGTTTAATATTAACAAAAATATTAAAACAATTCTTGATCCGAAGTACATTTCACTATCGTTGTTAACTTTCAGATATATATATTTTTTTTCATTTAGTTTTTAACCAGTATTGTATGTGGGAATACCCTGTGTTTATAAATACTCGCATAAATAACTCCTTTGTTTTATTCACCATTTTCCAAGTTTTTGTCAGAAAGTTCTATTTACCAATGTTTTTGGTTATACGTGCGGTTTTAATTGCATACCCTTTCTGTAAAATCCATTTACACTATCAGGATCCAGTATAGGAAAAGACAATTAATTTTCTTTTACGATATCAAAATTAACAAACAATAATTCCCCTAAAACTATATTTTATGTTGTATTGAAATTAAAATAATTTAACTCGTATATGGTACATATGCATTTACATATCAATATTTAAAAACATTTTGATTTATTGTTCAACTAGTAATGAATAAAAAATGTTAGATGCATGACTAGAATTAATATTTTTTGAAAAAAAAAATTAACATGATGATTTATTAAATATAAGATACTATCTTCTCACTATAATATAATTAGAATTTATTTAATTTGTTATTTTTATAACTAGAATGCGATTTTGTATTCATATAATATTAAATAGTCTATACTGTTCTATAGGTAAAGAAGATTTAAAATATCGATATCAAGAAAAATGATACAGAGATACTCCATTTATCTTCTGTTATTTTGAAAAATACATGGAATCTTCAATTTTGATTTCTTAAAAGTACCAACTAGATTCAATTATTGTTATCAGAAATTACACCTAAAATTCAAAATCATACTAATTTTTCTACTAAAATTCGTGTGCATATTATACACAAAAAAAATATCATTATAAAATCAATTGGTACAATCCACTCAGAATCAATTTAAATGGTTTATTTTTACTTTTTTTATATATTAATATTATGTTCAGTAAATGAGTGCGAAACGATATATTTTATGATTTAAAACATAATATTAAATAAAGATTAAGCCTGTGTATTATACTTTTTTTTGTAATACATTTAGTATTTGAACTCAAAGGTTTTCATTTGATTTTCTATATATAAAAAAAAGATGACTTTCTTTACTGTCGTTCTTTTTTTTTTTTTTTTTTTTTTTTACTAACATTTCTAAATTGAAAAGCGTTATAGCTTTTTTAGTAAACTGTGCCTCTCTTGTAATCGTTTTATGAACTCTATAAATAGATTAATTTGTTTTAAATTAATTACACAATCATACTGTCAAGTCCATAAACTTAAGGAAACTTGACAAAAGCTGAAAATATTCTATCTAAAAATAGATTACTATTCTAAAATAGTCTATATATTGTTTATTAAATCGTATTAAATTTCCAAAAATATTAATATTATTTTAAATATTAATAACTTTGGTATCTATACTAATAAAACTGTTTCATTTTCAGTTTTATTGCCAATTATTAATACAAATACATCCTGCAATGTATTAATAATGTAAAATTAAATTAGAATTAATTTATGTTTTACATAATAATATATTACGTCAATGTTCTATAATTTGAATAAGCAACTAATTCATAATAAATTCGTTAAAACTAAGTGGTGATGAAACCACATTAAACTGCAATTCTAGTCTACAAGACAGTCGATAATGTTCTAACCAAGGAAAATGAAATTTAATACTTTGGTTATTTATAAAATTGTTATTTATATTTTATTTTTATATTAATTTTCAACATAACTAAAATTTTCCATTGATTTAAAACTAGTACAAAATTATTGTTTACACGTTTGAAAAAAGTAAACATAATGCAAATATCTAAGAAAAAAAAATGGAAGATTAAATTTATTTATTTTTCAACGGTGGTACATCCAAAGAGATTGAACATTTGCCAAATATTATTTTTATCTACCCTTTGTCATTATAAAAGTAATAGTAAATTATTTAAATATTTAATCCATGTTAAAATAAATAACCGCTAAAATATTAGAATGGTGGAAACGGTTTGATTTGTTAAATAATATACAGAACATTAATATTATATTATACTACAAATGCATAATAAATATTGTTTTGTACATACGATTAAATTTTTTTAATTCTGAGTAGAGAGCGATGCACTATTAATGTATTGCTTTTACAATGTTGTCTTTTTTCTCTGTCATCACGTTTTAGGGCAGTAAAAATACTCCGATTTTCTTCATCATTTTTTATTTTTCAATCCATAGTTATAAAAATTAAGCATTTTATAAATTCTTAACTAGAAAATAATTAGAAAATATTCGATATTCCCATGTCCAAATTTAAATTATAAAAAATTATTTTTTAATATATTTTTTTAATTTTTTGGTTACACTATAAACTACTTACGAAAAACCTTGTTTTAAATTTTCATTCTTAAGTTATAAAAACTGAACATTTAACACATTTTTAACTACAATACAATTTTTTAAATATTTGATGATGAATCTCGGTCAAAATTTGAAGTATAAATGCTTATGAAAAAAAACTGTACCTATATATTTTTATTGTTTTTAATCTACTATTTTAATAACCTATGAGACATCTTGTATTTAATTTTCAAGAAATTTGACACACTGAATTTTTTTTCAACAATATTTAAAGAAAAAAAAAATTTTAGGCCAACATTCAGCTCAAAAATTTTCAAAATGTTATTAATTTTTTTTTTTTTGTGTATAGAAAATGATAATCTAAACATTTAATAAAAATTTCGAATGTCTTCAATTATTTCTTTTTGAATTACATCAAAATAAGAAAATCATTGCCGTAGAAAAAGATTGAATATCCAATATTTAATTTCAAACACATATAAAAATTATTTTGGCTTTCCTGTAAATTTTTTTTTAAAAAGATAAAAAGCTTATAGAGATTCTTGTATAAATAGAAAATTTTTTATGAATTTTCTAATCAAAAAAAAATTACAAAATTTCGTGATTTTTAAGAAATTTTAACTTTAGATGCTTTTAAAAAATTGTTGAGACTACGCTCAACTTTTTTTTAATTTTCACTTAGAAAAAGTTATAAAAAATATTGTATTGCATATTCAAGTTTAACGACCGACTAAATAAATTTTTATCCGTAATTATAAAAAAAAATAAAAAAAAAACCCGAAAATGTATTATGCTTATAAATAGCTTAAAAAAAGTCAAAATGTTTTGAAAATTTTATTGTGCATAGAAAATTCTTATATAAACATAAGCTGAAAATTTTATGTATTTACGATCATTATTTCTTTCTTTTGTTACATTAAAATAAAAATAAAATTTGCTTTGCGAAAAAATTCCAGTTTTTCCTTAATTTTTTTTTTATTTTTCCCGGTACATTTTGAACTTTTGACCTCTCCCCTTCAAAGAAAAAAAGTACCAACTAGATTCAATTTCTTATCAGAAAAATATGCTGATGAAGAAATTTGGAGCATTTTTATAGCCGAAAAACATGATGATAAACACAAAAAAAAAATAACACAACATTGTAAAATCTATACATTCATCACGTATCGCTTCGCTCAGAATCTAAAAATATTTTTAAAAAATAATTTTTTATATACATTTTAATTTAAAATTTGGACAAAATTAGATATTTAAATGAAAAATGAAATGTTAGTTATTTCGTTGTAATTAAAAATATTTTTTATGGGTGTTTGAAACTTTTAAAGTATTTTTTATACACTTAATTAATTTTTCAAATGCAATATTTTCTGCAAAAGTGAATTCCACTTACTGTATTATTAATAGTAATAAAATGAATTATTTTAATAGTAATAATATCTTAAAATACATTTAGTTATGTAAGTTGATAGACCGTCTTCGCTCAAAATCTTTTTTCGTATACAACGATTTATATTATTGAATTCAAATTTAAAACATCCATGAAAGTGATCCACTCGACACATACTGTACAGCAGAGTGGTACCCACTTGCCAACCTTTTTTATTTCCTAATTTGTTTTAAAATGAAATAATTCAAAAAAATGATTTGTCTTTATTTGAAAAACAGCATCTCGTTTACTACAGTAACTATGCATTCGTAACATTAGTATATTCGCATGGATATTGAATAGATGTATTGTTTTGTATGTATCCTTCAGTTTATATTCTGCTATCTGCAATACAAGTTTTTGTCGATTGTATTGTAAATATCAACTTATTGTATAACAGTATTTTTTACTTGCAGTAAAATTGAAAATTACTTTGTGTCATTAGTGGAAAAACACAGTCTAGTGGTTTTAAAATTGTAGTAATTTTACAGGTAATGTATGTATTTTTTATAATATTTACAAATATTCTTTAATATGCGTGTTTAAACAATAGAGGTAATTATAACACAATTGTAGCAATGTGTGTGCTAATATTAAAAATTATGTACTTATATTTCCTACTAATTCTTGAAAATCTATATTGTAACGACAGTTTTTTTTTTCGATTTTAATATTGTAAACCGATTATTGTAGTTTCGCGTAAATATACTTTCGATAAAAGCTGCCAAAACCTATAAAGATTTACATCGATAATGGGATTTTTCAAATTTTCTCGGACAACTATAACGTAAAATTTGATATCCCTACAGACACATTCATCATACAAACGGTCATAAAAATATAATATAAAACAAGAACAACAAAACTAAGAATAATAGAGGGAAAATGTACACACACACCCACCGGATGATCGATGGAAAGTAAACCGTTGTGTGTCCGAGCACATTCATTTTTACAATATCCTATGACCCCGACGGAATTCAAATTTTTAAATCTGTTTGTTAATCTCGCCGGTCCCACAAAACGATCATCGTCGATACGTCATATATTATTATTATTACTTTATCGCTGTTATATATAATGCCGTTTTGGAGTTACTCGCGATTGCAACCCAAACGTCTGCCATTGAATTTCAAAAATGTAATCCTACATAAAAAATATGACCCGTCGTTTTATCGCTCGTCGACTTAAGCTGGGCTCGGGAGGAGCAGAAATAATTAATAAATTTACTAAGCGATCATCATAAGTCGATTGATTTGGGAACTGCTTGAATCACGATCGTCGCTATCATTTAGAGACTTCAACTGTCCTCGTACAGCAGGTTGCAACGGCACTCATTTCGGCAAATCGCAGCGCTCAAACATAAACAGACGAGTCATTGTAGTACAGCTTCTATATAAAGCGCTGTACAAGTTGTAATTTGCAGCAATTAACGTGTATAGTCGAGTAGTATTCTACCCGGATCTATAGTTGTATTTTATTTTAAATAATATTTTTATGATTTTTATTCTCTAGACGTTAGGTAAATTAACTATGACTACCATAAATAGTATACGTATTTGACCTCTCTTCGTTTTGTTTAAAGTATATCATGTGAGTTGAACTTCGGGAATTATAGGTATATGATAATATTGTTGTGTAAAAATAATTCAAGAACATTATTTATGTTAATAATATATAGTACATGCATAATATGGATAATAAATCAGAAAATGGCGGTGTCATGATAGCGCATGCAATATCGAGTATCTATGTTTACAAACATATATATAATGTACACTCGACTGAATACAATTTTTTCAATATATTTTTAGAGTTTTCAGTAATAAAGTAAATTAGAATTATATACAAATAGAGAATATTGAATTGAATGGTTTCAATAGAAATATTCTCATAAATAAAATTACAGTGACTAACTGAAATCTTATAAAAAAACTATTATTTTTAGTATGCATATAATTTTGTATTTCAAATCCAATACATCAGCAAAGATGACTCGCTAAAATATATAGAGTTACATTTAGATGAAAAATTAATCTAAAAAGAAATCATAATTAACAGAAATCTTGACCAAGAATAAGGACGAAAATAATATACCATAACGAATCAAAACTTAACCCTGCTAATGAAATGTAGTCAGCTGCTATATATATACAACAATAATAATACCTCTATTAGTTTATGTATGGTATCCGTGGACTGTTTCATGTCAAATAAAAATTTAATATAAAAACTATCAAAATTAAATAGATTAATGCGTAATAAACAAATTTATAATGATATGGAATTGCTCTATACCTATCAATAAGGATAACAAATTAATTTACTAACTTCTACGACAGACTAAATAAAACGAAAAGAGCCCTACATTTCAAAGTTATCGAAAAACCTACAAACTTAAATAAAAACCACGGTATATACCTACTTCAATATGCCATCTTAGGGAGACCACGAAGAACAACCATACAACTTATCAACATGATATTTCTCTTTTTTTAGGTATCCAATAAAATGTATCATACAAAATAAATTATTACTATAACAGCTGTAACAATGTAATATTTTTAATTGCATTAATATCAAACAAATAATAAGAAATGTTGAGACAAATAATTAAACCCAAACAAATATTATATTTTATGAATTTAATAAAATACTATAATTTATCAATTTTACAATTAAAAAAAAATAAAAAAAAACGTTAAATTTAACTTCAGATATTTAAATATATATAATTTGGATTTTGAATTAGTTGAACGGAGTAGATTATTAAAATCTGAATGTGATTACTGCTGTTACAAGGTTCTATAAATACATTTTATAAACAAAAATGATGTTCAATAAATTATGTTTAGTACAAAACATATTATGTTATTATAAAACTACAAACAGACACATTTTGCTATAATTTATATAAAATCATGTACATAAAAATATTATGATTATAAGTTAAACGTAAATTTCGTTTTAGAAAATTCATTTCAGTCATACTTATTAGTATTTAGTTTAATTTATAACATAATGATGTTATTTATGCGTCTCAACTGCATTTCACGTTTTCGAAAATATAATAATTTTCCGAGTTAATTCCCCAAAAATAACTATACACATTTTACATTCAGAATTGCACCGGATCTTTATTATCTAGTCGGAATATAATTACATTTGGGGCCTTATTTATTAACCTAGACTCGAGCAAACTCACAACCGGAAAATTTCTCGGGAAAGTCGTGTTTTGCGGCGAGTAAATATAATAATAACACAGTGACTAACGAATCCGAAAAACGATGGCGTACCTACATAAGATTCTCACAATCTTAGACTTGGGAAATGGTCTAGCGTATACTATAGTCTAATTTGACGTTTGGCGCAGCGATGCGTAACGTCTGATAAGTGCCAGTTAAATAAAGCGCCGACTTCAATCATTGGATTTTACGAGCTGTTGTCCCGCGGCCGGAAAACCGTCCCTGCGTAGCTCTGGGGAAATCACAAATGAGAGTTCCCAATTTGGATGGCCAATAATTTCAAATCATACACGATATATTATAATGCCGCATACAAGCTATGGCCTGTGGGACTTTAAAAGAAATCGTATAAACAACGGTTCGAACCGTGAACGACGTATTATGAGATTTGTTTACCATACGACTGATTATTGTAAAACGATAATAATAATAAACTAGGGTGGTGTATCTCTCAGCTGTAATAAGGTGCACGCGATTATTTTAAGTGAAAAAGTTTTTAAAACATTTTTTTTTTCTATACATTTCAAAGTAGTTTAAAAATACGATTTAAAAAATGAATAAATAATTTATAAATATTGTTAATTTGCCATGAATTTATATAATGCAAAACTAAAAAAATTTCAAAAAACGAGCGTCTGGAGACAGCCATCTCGGTGCAGTTTCCCTTATCCATAGTACTATTATCACATAACCAATCATGATCACGGTCATAAATTTTAATACCATTTCTTTGGTTAATACGTTATTAGTATAATTAGTATTACATTATTAAAAATTACAATACTTATTAGTTATTAATTTATTATTGTTAAAATTTGAATAATAATTCAACATTAAGATTGTATTATACACTCAAATTAATAAATATGGCAGGTCATTAAAAAAAAAAACAAAAATAAAAAATAATCATTATATTACTGAAATCTAAAATTAAAATTCGTATTGTTATTAAATAGGTATTAACTAGCCAACATAGAATATATTTTGTATAAGAGTGGTCAAAATCAATATGAGTGTAGGGAGTTTTGTCATTTCCTTTTAAATCATCGATTATTTGATTTTTATTTGTTAATGTAGGTTTATTTAATCTTAGTTCTTCTGGTGCTTTTAATCTTTGTTTTTTGATGAAATGAAACCGCAACTATTTTTCTGCTTTTTTATTATTGAGTTTTTGATTTTCTACATTTTTTATTAAATTATTTTTACACTTTGTTATAATAACACGTACCTATTTTACACGATCCGACAATTTTTAAGGCACGTTTCCACATACTTTTACTATAAAACATTCCTGAGCGACGACTATAATACTTTCTTATAGCTACAGTTTTATTTTTATTTAATTTTACATCTCTGTGTTGAACAAATCTAATTGAAGAGCATATTTCTTCTCTCTTTTCCAATCATTAAATTTTACAACTAATTAACAAAAGATTATGCATAATGTTATTACTTTTTCATAAATATAATATACAACGTGAAAAATATTTTTTGCAGGATGCCATAAATAATGTAAATATTTTTATATTTTATTAATTATAATATTTTTGAAAATTGTATCTTTACCTTGTAATGAAGCAAAATGACGGGAAGTTATTTCTAACTGGGAAATGTTTTTTTTCAATTTCAGTGAAATAAGTGACTTTTATATGTCGAACTAAATTATATTTTGTTTTTAATTCGATGCTGCAGTATTCACATTGAAAATACATAATAAAAATAAATATCAAAAAACAATGTAATAAAATATTTAAAAAATATAAAATCAAAAACAATTTAATAAAATATTTAAGAACCAATATTCAAACATGCAACAAAGTATTCATATAGAAAATGTTACATATATAAGTAAGAAAGTTTTCACAGGAAATAAAATGTAATAAAGATAACAGTTGAAAAGGGTTTTAACTGCTTTAAATAAATGCTGTATGTATGTCAATACAGACAATACAATGCATAATAATATTTTAGGTAATAATAGAAATAATATACAAAAATGAAATAAATATATTTCTTTTATATAAATTATGGGAAATATGATATATATATATATATATATATATATATATATTTAAATGGAAATAATATTGTGACACAATGTATTTTAAAAGTCTTAGAATACAAGAACATTTTCAATAAAATTAAATAATAAATCAATAAGTGTGCATAATTATTAATAATTGTATATTTTTTAAATTATTTGAATTTGAGTTGGATCTCATTGATAATTTATTAACCAAAGAAATGGTATTAAAATTTGTGACCATGATGATAATCGATTATGTGATAATGGTACTATGATAAGGGAAACTGTTTTGAGGGGGCTGTCTTTAGACGCTCATTTTCGAAAACGTTAATAGTTTTTAAGATAATGAGTATTTATTGTAAATAAATGAATCACTTTGTACAATATATAATATTAAATTAATAGCTGATTTGTTGCATTGGAAGTACATCTAAAACTTGTTCGTCGTCGATAAAACTAGATAACCGTACACATCTATCATAAAAGATATTAATATGCTGAAATTCACATATTCATAAGCAAAAGAAAAAAAAAATTTAACTGCATTTTAACATAATTGTTTATACATTTAAGGGAACACATGACATTATGGTATTGATTTTATTTTAAATATTTTCATACTGATAACTTTTACTCACTTAAAAGCTGCTTCAGCAAAATACATTATATATTATACGAATTTAAAATATGATTATGCAAATCAGAATATGTAATGATAATATTTAACAATACTAGATAGCTATATTGTGAGTTTAATAAATGTAAATTATTATAGGAATACATTGTTCAAATTTCGTTTGTTGTAATGAGTAATTTTATAATATCATTGATATTTTTGAAAACAAAACAAAAGTATTACAAATTGGTGTTGCATTTGATTGATCATTGTTTTTAACAATGTATTAAATGACACAAAAATACTGCACCTAACCAAAATAAAATATAATATGCATAACTTTAATTTACCTATGCAATTTCTGGTGAGGTCCAATCCGTCTCAAGTGTAACTAATTGCAAATAAGTAGGAAACGTTATCAATGAATGATTTTACTGTCCAATGTAGAATTTAATTTAACTCATATTATTACATTGCATGTTTAGAATGTGTACTTCAAACAAATAACAAAAATAATATCGTAATTTATCTGTTTAGTAAATTACCCAATATAATAATGCATGTCATGTAAATAATAATTTTTATGTATGTAACCGTTTTTTTTAATATAATTTTGTTTATTGACTTTGGTTACACAAAAAAAAAAACATGTTTATGAAATTATAATCTAGTTTGATTTTTAGTATGAGTGCAGTACCTGCATATCGATACATTTCGATATTTTTCGTTTTTCCGTTTTCATAGAAAATCTATGAATCATAAAAAATATGATTTTGGGAAATAACATTGGTTTTTAATATTCATATATATATATTAATTTATTTTATTAAAAATACAATAGTACAAATAAGTAGTTAAAATATTATGTAACCAATTGCAAACATTTATAAATAAAACATCATCCGAAATCAGTTACGGTCAGAAAAAAAAGTTGTATTCGGCCAAAAAAACATATTTATGTTAAAAACAAATGACAATTCGTAAGAAAAAAAATAGTTTTATCAAAATAATACACATGTATTACACAATAATATAATTATTATTTTGTACACCCGTTGATGATGGGATACTGGGGTATAACGTCGGAGGAATTATGATTCTTCAAATGATTACCATGGAAACAACATTTTTTGTTAATTTTATGTTTTTTTTTCTACAGGAGTACTAAAATTGGGATGGGTTAAAAACAAATGTTGATTAATCCCTTGTACACCGAATCTACCGTAATACTTGATTTTAATTTTTAATAAACGTGAAATTAATGAAAACAACGCCTTTCTTACAATTTCATATTTTAAAGCACCAGACTTGATGGTTGTTGTTGCACTTAATTAATGTCGCTCAACTTGCTTTGAACACTTAAAACACGGAAACGCTGAAGGAAAATAAAATAGTTATAATTTAAAAACGTTAGTGAATTTATAAGACAGCATAACGTGTTGATTTATAAGTAAACGACTAACATTTATTAACTACCAAGTATATGGTTCGTGTATTGTATGCAAGTACATGAAACAGTGTACGTACTTACGACTTTTTTAAATGTAGGTAATTAAAATTAAATTTCAACTGTTTAATTCATATTTCACAAGTAACTGCAGGTTATAAAGTAAACTACATTTTGAATTATAATTAAACTTATTTTTATCTTATCAATTTAAATTTAAATTTGTTTTATTTATTATTATAATTGGAATTTCCGAAAACTTTAATGCGCTTGATATTTATGTTGATGCCATGCTCAATCTATTAAAATTTGAGACAAAATTTATATGATTTACAATTTTAACATAATTTACAGTCATTATAAAATATTGATGTTCCAACCGTCGTTTAAAATATTAGATTATGATAACTTATTTAGGTATTGTTTTCTTAATCTATAGATAACAAATATACTCACTATCATAATATTCGTACTGTGGTTGATAAATCTCAAAATGTTCATTTGTGATTTAAATCAAATTATTTAGAGAATGGTTACAAAACATATTCTCGTTGTTGCTATAATTAATGCCCCTTTCAATGTATTAGATTAGAGGTTAATGTAGTTTTCGCACGTTAAGTGATAACGGCTGTTGTGTTATTTATTGTTTACTTTAGGTACGAAGATTAAGTAGACGAGTCACGCGAAACCAAAATGGTTTCGTGCATCATGATAAAAAAAAAAAAAAATAACAAAAACAATTGATTAAATGAATTATTATACCTATTATTTATATATATATATATTACTTGAAATATAGTGTAATTGGGTTGGTTACAAGTATATGTATACAAGTCATTCAAGTCTTAACATTTATAAATTGTATAATAATTTAATGTTACCATAGGCAATATATTATAATATTATCTTAAATATATAAAATTAAATTTAGTGCTACGTACGTAGTTTATAAACATTTATTAAATGATATCACGTGTTTCTTATTATATCAAAATTACAAATTATAATATTACCAATTGCTAGTAATCAGTTGATATACTCGTATTATTTGTTGAGTATACAGCAAAATATATTTAGTGTGTTTTATTTATACCTATAGTATTCTAAAAGTATACATTTTTAGAACACTGTTATGATTTTTATATCAAAAAACAAATAAAAAAAAAACTTATATTTTCTCTTTTTTTTTTTAAAAAAAAAAATTAAAGCAGTATCAACATAATTGTGTTTTTATTTAAACTCATCATACATTTAGGTGTATCCGATGTGTATTTACTTTTTTTTTTTATATAATTTATATTATGTGTATGCATTTAAAAAGTAATACTTAAAAAAAAGAAGAATTTTAAACTTATTTTCTACGAATTTGTATATTATATTTATTAGGTAATATTATTAAAAAAATCAGTGTTTACTCCATAAATCTTTAGCAAGCATAAAAGATTAATCTTATTATCTTTGATGCGCCTTCGCAGTCAATCAATCACTGTCATTTAAAATATACTTTACTATATGGAAGATTTATCATCAATATATAGCGTCTGATTCATTTATTTTTGAAAATGAAATCGTGATCCTATTTGAAGGTGTTGCTTCCAACTCATTTTTTTTTTTTTTTTTTTACTGGATTAAATTACAATAAAATTGTTCGATTATTTTAAACTCTACAAATATCAATGACAGTTTAATATTCATTTAAAATTTTCTAAAAAATATATTGAGGTTTCAGAATCATATCAATAACGTTCTAAAATGTTTGTGAAAAATTCCGTTAAGAACATAAATCCTGTACAATTCGATGAAAAGTCTTATTTGTATATAATTATATATATTTTAAAAAGCCACAAAAAATTAATTTTTGTTGATTATATAGACTATTTTTTTATTACCAACCTAATTTTAATATGATATTGAAAATACAATATACGTATTATCATCGTATTTCATCATATGAAAGCAGTTCGAAATATTCGCTTAAATTATATCGTTCACTAGGTACATTTTTATATTTTTTTGGTATCAATCGTATCCA
This sequence comes from Pentalonia nigronervosa, assembly GCA_014851325.1. Taxonomy (NCBI): domain Eukaryota; kingdom Metazoa; phylum Arthropoda; class Insecta; order Hemiptera; family Aphididae; genus Pentalonia; species Pentalonia nigronervosa. The sequence goes on along the minus strand of JACXSJ010000477.1, from coordinate 62,224 downwards.
TCAAATGTCACTGAACTATAATAAAGTTTGATTTCATAATATAATATTTACTTTGTGACTATACCTATTATCAATCGTATCTTAAAACCAATTACTAACAGAGAATAGAAGCCAATGAAATACATTTTATTTTTTAATCTAATTTTTTACAACAAAACATAATGATAATAAAAAAAAATCCCAAAATATTTAACACAATAAACTTTAATCCCACGATAATACTCGATGGCAGTATTTATGGTATCTCATTTAATCCGAAAAATTGTATCAGCTACATGATATACTTACAGTATAACCTGGAAAAATATTATACAGTAAAAATAGATCAGTTGGTTTACGGGCCATTAGTGTATCAGCAGTGTAATACGTGCAAACCTATTACCCCGGCAAATAAATAATAACAACCTCTAATCTAGAAGCGATCGCCCAAATAGTAGGTAAATAAAATAAATATTAAACATATCAAATTTAATATTTGTAACATATTATAATATCTACTTCCCAAATTAAAACAAACCATTTATTTACACAAATATGTATACAAATCGGTTTAAAACAAATACCTACCTAAACACTTCAGAATAATCGGTAACTTTCACTGTCATAATATTATTATTAGCTAAAAAATGGACACCGGAAGAAAAAAATTAACAAGGTTTATTACTTAAATATTATAATATTGTGCTTCTCAATTATTTAAACCCCAATCGTTATTTATATTTTTATAATAAAATTATTAAATATTATTATAATTTTTGTTTATGCTTATGTTTTAATAATTCCATATATGTATGACTTATTTTTTTATCCATATTGATGTATTGACACTGTTGGTAATGGAATATATATATATTGAAATTAATGTAAGGAACTATATTATTCAACTTTGATATGATTTAGAAAATATTCAAATTTTTTATTTATGTTTTATCGCTATTTATACATTTCCCTAATTGACTTTACTTTATAAACAACAAACAAAAAATATATAAAGCATATAAGTATACTTATAAGATATCATAATTTTTAATTATAGTACGATTAAAAATAATTGAGAACGATTTTTATGCATATTATACTAAGTAACTAAGTATTATCTCATGCTACTTAATTATAATCATAAATAAAATACTTTGTAAAATAACGTGTAAAAAAATAATGTTAAATTGTATTAATTAAATTTGAACTTTGTACATAAATATTAATTTTATAAACATAATGTTGTACGATATTGAATTAAATTAATATTTGAATATAATCTAATACCTAATAAATTTTTCTTAAGTATACGTCTTAAAGATTGTTCGATCGTGATTTTTTGGGATGTATTTGATTCTTCATTTCTAATCAATTTTAAATTTTATAATATATACATATATGTATATATGTTATGGTCATTTTAAAATATGAAAATGTTTGTTGATTTTTCCTTACGTCGTTCTCTTACTATTACAAGTTTCCGTGTCTAACGGGATGAGGTAGGATGTGATAATATGGTTATAACTTACATTGTGTTTAAATAGTAATTGATCGTATATTGCAGTTGTCATAATTTAAATTTAGTTACCAAAAGCATATGAAAAAAACTCAATTATTTATTGAACATTTTTTTTGTTGAATGTAGACAGTTATTTGGGCAATTGATAATTCACATATATTTTAATAAACCAATTAGTAAAACTATGTTTCAAAGAAATTATTTGACCGTTAACGATTTAAATTTTCATCGTCCAACATCTTACTATATTATTTTGAATGCATTAACCTGTTGCATCTGTACACTGTGCATTTTGTATTGTTTTAACTGTTTTCCATAAACTAAAATTAATAAAATTCTTACTGAAAATTATAGATAATATGATGATTAATAATTTTATCGTTTTTGTTATGACTCTATTGTAATGAACCAAATTGAATTTTAGTTCGCTTCCCACTCAAATGAGAAGCGTAGTTGTTTAAATTAAAATTCAATATAATTATATAAATAATAACTAATAAATATGCAAAAACAATATAATATTCAACGAAATATATAAAAATCAAATTGTCAAAGCTTATTTTTCTGTATATACAATAATGCAATTACTGTTTTATTGACTCATATTAATTAATAAACATAAAGCTAGCCATAAACTTAATCTACTGGATAAATTCATTGATATTTTTGAAATGTATTTTGTAAGCCATAGCCATCGAATTTATAAATATATATTTTTTAATCAAAGCAAGTTTTAACTATAATATATATTTTTTGAATCCTGTACAACAGTAGTCTTACCTAACCTATTATAACAGTTGAAATTCAAAAACGTTTTCATACGTTTAAAATATATTCTATTATATTTGTTTTAAAAAGACGTGATATTTTTCACACATATAAATTTATAAGAATATCGTAAATACATCATTTATATCTGTGGTAAAAAAATAAAACCTACCACATAATAACTCTGCTTACGAATACAAAATGAATAATAATTAAAAATAAGCAGTTTTTAATAATATTTTAACCTCTACAATTTGATTACTTAATGAGTGTTTTAGTAAGTTTAGATACATGGTATCTATCTGTATTTAAATTTTCGTTAAAACTTTCAAAATCTTCGACAAACATTAAAAAAAAAAAATAGAAAACGACGTTTTAAGTTCTTATATTCTATAATATATTAGTGTCTTCTGAACTATAATTTTCTATAAGCCAAAGGTAATGATAATTATTAACTTTTTTAAATTTAATTATTTTTTCTTAGAACTGTTCTATCAAATGATTAGCACATCATATTATAAACAATTAACGTCTCCTAAAACGCGTCACTCAATATTATACCAGACATCGATGTTTAGATTATTCACAAACTATTGAATTTATATAAAATATGTAGAAATATATAGTTTTGTTGTATGTTAATCTAATTGTCGTGTATAGTTGATTTATAAATTATTTTAACACCGTAAACGAAATATGTGTGTAATTTTTAGAATAATTTATTCATGTAACTATAACGTTAAATTTATAATGATTTTAATGTTGGTTATGTTGATTTGTGCCAACTACAATTCATTTCGTAACGAGTTTATACCCCTGTTTCAATTTTCTACTCGAGTATTAGTATGGTCGTTTATTATTTATTCCATGTACACTGTAGTTGACATGCAAATACTTTATAGATAAAAGATCTTTAATAAATAACTTATCGCTTTTGTTATATTTTAGTGCATCACAGTAAATAGTATGAACTCATGAATAAATAAATAATGTTAAAATATTTTCGTTGCTTTAATAATTATTTATTTCCCTGCTATCTCGATCTCTAAAAACAATACTGATCTTGATAGTTATTCGGCATATTATACTGTCTTTTATACATATATTTGTAACGTAATGAAAACCTTTATATTTTAATCTACAAAATAAATATTTAGTTTTAAAATATGAATATTTTATAATATTTAGCATTATTATGCACATTTATAATAATTATAAGCTAATCGTCATCTCAGAATGAAAATGTTCTAAATCAATTTTTTTTTTGCATATAATTATTGGACTGAGCGAAGCGTAGGACTTCTATCTCCCAATTAGTGCAATTTATTTTTGCTATCTCCTCCTAAACTAATGCATAAATCGTCATGAAACTTAAAATATATATTCATGATTATCTGAAAGGTGCATAGATTAAGTTTGGCATTTCTAAATGCTATTATTAATTAATTATGATTAATTACTCATTTACACATTTTACGAGGACTATGTGTTGGGGATTTTCTATACATGTGCGTGCGTGTGTGTTTATTTCATCTGATGGAGTATCTCCATGCGACCAAGCATACACGACCTGGCAGTCATTTTTAGCAACAGTATAGTGAGTAAAATAAGATAGGTCGTCAAACATATGGCCAAATAAGATACCGCGAACAGACTTAATGAGGCAGTTCAAAAAGACAACGGATATTCAATTAATGACAATAATTTAGAATATCGTGATTTACAAAAATATTTCGAAAAAGAGTTAAACGGTTTGGAATTTTCGACGTGTACGAACTGTTCAAAAGAAGTCATTTATTAATATTGTTGAAGATATAAGTGAAATTGTTACTCATTTACCCCGCACACCAGCTACTTTAAGTATGATTGTGAATATCAATTAGTGTGTAATTTATTGATGTCCCGAGTGTAGTGAGTAAAATAAAATAAATATAAATATAATAATAATCATAGTGTTACTATCGCTCCACTCCACTTTTGTCCACAGACACTCCTAGTTCAATATCGAATAAATATTAACAAGACTACAAAACGTTATCATACGAACACTTGTTATTAAAATGTAAAATAAAATCGCTCAAGTCAATGAAATTATAATAACGTAGCTTAAAAGTAGAAAAATGAAAATCGTCTTTTCGCTCTCTTTATCTAAAAAACAATCAGAACAAATACAATAACTTTCGCAGAGTTATATTATAAAAGAAAAACATGATCCCGGGATTTTCTGTGCACGGATAGAATATTATGACGAGTACTTAATAGTGCTCATTCCTCCTCGCCGTATATTATAATTAACGTTGTCGACGATCTACTCTCTGCGGCGATACTTATATTCGAATTACTGAAAAACATTAAATTTCCATCAGTTTTCATGTAGGTACGGAACACCCGGATTCAATCAACAATGTCTCCACATGCCAGATTTCCATTAGTAATGTTCAAAAGACCCGTTCGCGGGCTAATTACCGACATAACGGCCATTTTTGCCACGGTTAGCAACAAACGGGATCACTTTATTTGCAACGCTTATTTCACATGGCGTACGAACATTTGGCGTTACGAATGTTTCTCATTAGCGTTTCCGCACTTGGCAGTTATGACGTGATTACAATTATTTTTCGTCCAAGCACTTCGGCACGTGTATTATTATTATTATAGTCGACAGTTGATTTTGCATTAAATCCAATTCTCGTGGAGCACGCACAGCTACGCGATATTCCCTTTCGTTGCGGTCGTTAACATTATAGTACTTGATAGGTGATAAGAGAATAGAATTAGGTACTCCCATCTCCGCCATCGTGATATTATATAGGCTAATAAGTTTACTATGCTTAAGCGATATTTTATTTAACGTGATTGAGGGATGTCGATTATATAAAAAAAAAAAAGAAATAAATAAAAGAAACTTTACTCGATATAGATACTAATAATGGTACGTGCTGCATATACTACTATTATATAATAAGCGTGTTTGAATACTAGATTTCTCATCGAAAATATGCATTTTTTAATTTTAAAATAGGTTATAAACTATATTATTCTAAAAATTCTATTGATTGAAATCTTCTTAGCTGACTTTTGAAGACTTAAAAAAATATAATAATAATAACAACAACAACGGCAACAATTGTTGTAAATGCACTAATTATATAATTTTTTTACTTTAAAATTATGCAACTAACAATGTAGTAATATTAAATATCACCAAATACACTTTAAAATACGACTAAAATTTATTTACGACAATTTTAACGGGTGAGATGATTTCATCGAGCCCATGGTTTAGTATTAAAAAAGCGAAGGGATGCACATCTTAGTTTGGTCGTTGGACATTCAAGTAAAGTCGTACTATACCACCTACTTACATTTCCCTTATCCTCACATGACTAAACCCTAGTAGGTTTGAAAGCTCTCTATATGTAACCAAACATCATTAAATTTACAGGAACAAATGCATTACTATAAAACATATAAAAACTATATACGTTTAAGTTTTACAAGTTGAATTTACAATAGACAAAATAAAAAAAAAACATTCACAGCCATGATAGCCCTTTAGTCACTCTACTAGATCTTTCTCATTCTAACAGGCCTGTCAGCAAAATCGTTATTTGCACTAGGATCGTTGTCTGTTCCTGGATCATGGTATATATGGCATACACTGAACTCGTTTTCATAGTCTTCATTATCTTCGTCATATTCCTACAAGGTCTTGTATGCCTTTAGCTGGCTAATGTGTGCTAGATTTGGGTAAGCAACCTAGCTATTATACAACTACTCGATGATCCGATAAGTGTTCCCAGATAACGTTCCGGTGACTGAAACAGATCTTGTTAGTTGTTTAATCGCTGACTACTTGACCGCCATAATATGCACTTTACCATCTTATAATTTAATGCCATTGCGATGTCATTTGTTTTGTTTAGCTGTTGTAGCCTAATAATAATCTTACATGCTTTGGCTTACTATTTTACTGGATATATTTACTCTTCTCGCGTTTAGTTTGAAGCAATAATTGTCTTTCCACGATGTCATAACTGAGAGCCGTTTACGAATTCGTACAGAGTTTTCGTTTTGCTTTCTACGTCAACTTGAGTGATACTCATTTCAGAAATGGTAATCATTTTACTGATCGCATAAATCATAAGTGGAAATTGCTGCTCTCATTAATAATCTCTATACAATTATGATCGAAAGTGGATTGAAACTGGTGCAGGCGTTCAAGTGTATTTACGTCACAGAAACGTAGGTGAGTGCATGCACAACCTTGTTTTCAATGACTCAAACGCTATTTGCAGTTGATCAGACCATACAAATTTACCGCTAATCGCCTAAAAGGTACGGCTATTTTTGCGTTTCTTGGATTAAAACTACAAAAGTACCCAGTCATAAGTACTAAGTAAGCATTGAACTTTGTATTCCTCGTTGGTTTGTAGAAACGACGATATAACTTCAGTTTTTCATTCTGGTTGTATGAAGTACTTAGACATTTGAAGCTCGGGTTAATATTGTTAGGTAGAGCTGAATGTACATTTGGACGGTCTTAGTGTAAATTTAGCCTGTTTTTAAGCTTCAGACATTTACTTTTAGTCTTGTCATCATTTCACTCCAATCCCTTTGTGTGATTTTTATTTCATTAATGTATGTAAATGTCTTAATGATTCCTATCTCTGTAAAGTCCTTGAAAAAACGGTCATCAGTTTATGGAATTAACTTAGAACGCAGATATACCTAATTGTAAATTAGTTTTAACTTTTTTCAAATGAAGTAAAAATAAATAAATAAAAAAATTAAGATTATAAGATCTTTATAAGCCTTAGAATTTGTTTTGAAACTAACGATACTACCAATATTATATAGATTAAATAATATTTAACTTACTAACTAACCAACTATGTTACATAGTTGCATATTATTATACAAAGTTTTTGAAACAAGTATATAACCTTGAACAGTTTATTCTGAAAATCGTTCAATATTATTTTACCAATAGTTTCTTCAATTTTATCCCTCTGAAAATAATATTTAACAAACGATGTTACATTTATTTATTAAATACGTTCTTTTTAAATTTATTAGAGATAACATAAAATATTAAACTAGATTACATTATTTGCTGACTTAATGTTATTTTATCCCACGTTCTTAAATGAAAAATGTATTTATTCAATGCACTACTAGCTGTAATTAAAATCAATAAAGAAGGATTTTTTGACAAATATTTAGTTTCTTTATGTCGGTATTCTATAATGTCAACAACACAATTAAACATCATTCTAATTATCAAAAAGTTTTTTACTTAACTCAAAATTTAACATTACTAACAAATTCAAATTATTTAAACTTCATTTAAATAAAATAATTGTGTAATATTAGACTAAGCATTTTATATAAAACTACCTTAAGAATATTTTCAAATAAAGGGTGCATAATTAATTATTTATGAAGAAAAGTAATATATTATTGAATAAATAACAAATACATAAAATCAAAAACAAGTCTCGCATATAAATTATTCGAAAATCTAATAATATATGAGATACAATAATGGAAATGTAACAACAAGCCTTTGGATGATAAATTACGTTTCATTGTTATATTTTCTTTAAAATTAATATATATTTTTTTTTTTTGTACATAAACTGAAATGTTATTTATACTTAAATTATTTATAAGTTATATATTATTTAATTGTATTTTTGGAAACATTGTTAAGTTTGTAATAACAATATATTCTATAAGTAAAAACTGTATAAAATAAAATATGATATCGCATGAACAATACTCAACACATACATTTCAATAATACTATCTTGTTTTTTTTTTTTTTTAATTTTTATTGAAAAAAATAAATTAAATATAACATAAGTAGGTGTCTTATAAAAAAATAAAAAAAAAACAATTGATCTTAATTATTAAATATTATTATAATTTTATTTAAATTTGTTTGGTTAAATATATTAATATTAGTAAAACCAAAATCTTACGTAAATATATTACTGAGCAAGTATTTTTGTTTTTTTTTTTTAGTTTTATTTGGTGTCTTAATCAAAAACTTGACCCACTATTGTATTATAATTTGAATTTTTCAATTATTTCTGTTACCTATACAATAGTATGGATCAGTCATTAAACGTAATAGAAAAATATTCATTTTCCGGATGCTGTTTATCAATTCGAATAAAACGAAATTGAATATTCAGAAATATATACAGTTAACTTCTCAAAACTTTACATGCCTCATTTTTTTTTTAATTTAAAAAGAATATGATACGATTTAAGCATAAAGCAATTTACAAAATGATTCATATTTTCAATTTATGGATCTCAACCTGGGGTTGGCAATCGGCTTGGAAGTTACTAACTTACTCTCTAAGTTTTACTTCACATATTATTAACACTATGCATTTAAATTAGTAATATATTTTCAGATGCCATAACAAAATTGTATTTCTAATGAGTTAGAATGAGTCATCACTTTATAATGGTCGAAATAATCGTGTTTTACTAGATATTATGTATGGCATACTAAGTTTTTTTTTTAACAAATAGTACACAAATCAATGTATATCCATACTATTCATATCATATTTGTGAGCATATTATCGATCATTATCCTTATAATATCATGATATCTAATTTCTAGAATTAAAGGTTTTCCGTCGAAACGAGATCGGAACGCATATTATTTTATACTTAGGTCTATTTTCAAGCCATTGTGCATGTCCAGTATCATATCAGAAGGGTATTAATTTACAGTAGGTTGCGTAGAAGTAGGTTTCTGTTTGGTGTTCACGCCGTCTATTCATTCGGGTTTGAAACACTGTCATCACCACGATAGACGTTTTATCATATAAATATTGTAACGATATCATGAGATGTCTATTGACGACTCAGAGTGGCACAGTAACGATGGCGACCGTTTTTTTCCATCAGTATAATAGTACATGCTTGTGCGTTCTTCGGACAACAACCGCACTCGCCGAAAACACAGACCGAGAACACGTAAAGCGATGCGATTCTTCGGCGGCGCTTGCGTTTTTGTGGTGTTCGCGTCGGCTCTGTTGGGCGTGCCGCCGCGATGTCGCTCGTTTCCGGTGCCGAACATGGGCGCCGACTCAGAAGACGGATACCGTTTCCGGGATGACTATCCGGACGCGTTGCAGATCACATGCACAGCACCGGCACGGTTGACGCCGTGCGCGACGGGACCCGCCGACCGGAAACCTCCCCGCCGGGGCCGCCCCGGGACGCGGTGCCCTCGCGTGACGACGAGATGACGTGTGTTTATTTGGAATTTTCCGCACAACGGGTGCACCTGTGATACATCACAGCGGTTGTTATTATTATTAAAATTACCTATTGTTGTTGTTGTTGTTACGATTACTACGGTGGACGCCTACAACTTAAATAACTTTTGAAAACTTCGACGACTTAAAACGGCGGCACCGAGCTACATTGATTTTATCAATACGGCATTGATCGTATTCGAAATTCTATGCATTCCGACCAACATAGATATTGATATAACAACGATGTGTGTTTTCATTTTTTGTATCTATTGTCACATTTTAGGGCAGTTAAAATGGTTAGATTTTTAATATTGAGGTGAGTTTATTAGTTAAAAATGGATCTAGTTCAAGAGGAAATCAAGAGCATTTAAAAACCCAGTACTCATAATAATAATTGGCGAAACTAATTTTTGACAAAATCATATTCTTATTTTGTTGCACCTAATTCAAAAACAATAATAGTCACGTGCATCTGAAATTTTCACCAAATAATCACAATATTATATAAACATTATTTGTACATGGTATAATTTTCATGATAATCTCATTAAAAAAAAATCTTCAATTTGTGTAGCTAAGGTTTGAAAATATAATACAATATTCCTTCGTAGTAATTCATACTGGAATCAAAATAATTAATAAATACACATTTGTAAACAAAATTATTTCTCATTGACATTTTAATTTAAAATTCGAATGACATTTTTAAATGAATTATAACAAATTTTATTATTTTGTTGTAATTCAAATATATTATTTACAAGGACTTTAAACTTTTACGTAAATTATACATTTTACTGTACGCAATGATATTTTTAAAATATTTAGAATAATATTTTAAGTTATTATCTATTTAAACCATGAACCTATTTGCATTGTTCTACGGTGAAGTGGTATTGACTCAAAAGTAAAAAAAAAACTATAGTACAAAAGTATAACAGAAGTATAAACTATTATAATAATTTAACATAATATGCAATATTTTCAGAAAAATTATAATCAATTTACCGCAATGATATTCGTAAAATAAAAATACTTTAATAGCAATATTAAGAAAACATATCATGAAATATAGACATGATATTGGCTGACAAACAGTCTCCATTTAGAATAGTTTTTTTTCAAAAACAACGATTAAATAACAAACAATAAACATAGTTACTCGAATAAATACACCTCAATCGTGATGTCGATCTGTAATAATTATCTAAAATACACTGTAGTTATACAGACATTTATTAATATTATTATACAATTTAAAGACAGTCTATAAATTATAATACTATTATAAAAATAATTTGCTGTAACAATAATAATTAATGATGCACAACCTTTTTGTTATATTTTTAGATTTTTGTGACTTTGTTAGCGATATTTGGTACTGCGGTTGCATTTAGAAAAATAAGAGTAGAAGTAAAAACACGGTAATTAAAGTGCCTACATATTTCGAAGTTGGGTCGAAACGCAATTATCTCGTGTGCATTTATGTCATTCTTGACACGTAAAAAACTGTAACAATATGGTTATAGAATTATTGAATACATCAAATAAATTCTCATAATATTATAACATGAGAAACTGAACCGGTGATAGGTACACGATACCCAAACAGCACAATTGCGAACTCACCTTTTTCTGTCGCTTGATTATTGTGCTCGTTATGCAACGTTGCCGGATCGTATCAAAATATTTGATCATCCGACAACCGTTTTTACAAAAAAAAAAAAGGTAAAAATGTGTTTCGCCATCTAGTTTTTATTTCTATTTTGTTTTTGTGTGGTAGGTACTTCGGCGGACGTGAGGGGGACTGCTTTCACGTTACTTTCATCGATGTTTCACTTACCGAACAAAATTCATGTAGCTCAATTGCTCAGGACGCCGTGTTACCATAATTGTATTTTGAAATACTTAAAAAAGATATCGGCAATCTTATTAGGTACTGTAAAAAATGTTCCTAATAGTAATGTAAACAACAGTACGAAAAAAACGAAAAAAAAAATCGTGTATACTCATTTTGCAACAGGCTAGGCATAATATCAATTACGTGTATTAACATGTTAGTTATAAAACTAAGTGTTTATAAATATTTATTGATTTATATCGTTCTTATAAAGCAATATTTTTCTCCAAGCTATATTTATATCATTATTTTACCTCTATGACTTTTTGTTTTAACAAAAAAAAATTGATTTTTCTTGCAATACTTAAATTATTATGTCGTTAGTTAATTTCAATTTTTTCTTAGCATTTCACAAATAACAAAATTAAATTATATTTTTATAATACCGTTTGATTTATGTATTTTTAATTATGGACTATGGTAAAATTTAAAAATACATTTCATTTCATATTTAATCCTTAAAATATGTCGAATTAAATATTTTAAATTTTTTATTGTAAGTTAAACATTTTTTTTTTTTTTTTTGAGAACTTTGATGTATGAAAATATAATTTTGAACAAGTAATTAATTGTTTCAAAGTATTGTTTTAAGTTTAGATGGGCGAAGTTGTATTTTACTACGCTCCGTTCAGCAAAACTTTAAATATTTTAGTTTTATTTATTAAGAAAGAAAATATTGACAGTCTGAATACAGTCAATACTATAAGTAAAATAAATAAGTAAGATACAAAGACTAGGGGCTGTAGTAAGGCGACACCCTATATTGACACTAATTCAAATTACATTAAATACTTTCCTAACAGATTAACTTTTATTTCAGAATTATTTATTTTTATTTTAAAATCCTCAAAAAAAAAAAAAAAATCTTTTTAGGAAAATACTATCATTAATAAATTTTATCATTCTAAAAAGTAAAATCATATAATGATAATGATAAAAATATCAAAATAAAATTGAAAAGTTATTTTTTAATAAGTAACTACTAAAAATAACATAAAACAATTAAATACAACAATTTAAATTATTTTTGAAATTGTGAATGTTTACTGAAAAAAGAACTATTTTGTAATAACTAACATCTAGTCACTCGCCTTTAATCAATTGAAGTTGATATTATCGATTTAAGCTGTTTGTTTTTAATTTTCGTTATTTCTAGTTGTGTTCGTGCTCTATCTGAAAATTGTAAAGCATTGCTTATTAATAAAATAAACACAACTGTCTAAAGGAACACCGGTAAAAACCATACACTTAACGTAAACTAATAATACTGGATTTATTAAATATATGTATATATATATATATATTAATAGATATAAGTAACAATTGATTATATAAAGCCAATGTTATTCGATTAATAATTAATTATACAATCGATAAAAGATAAAAACTAAAAAGAATAATACTAACACAATTGTTTTAAAAAAAATTTAAATTATAAACGATATTAATAATTTCAACATACAAACAATTATTGTGGATATTAGATATTAGTGTATTCTAAATTTTTAAATGTTTTTTCTTTTAAAATATTTTGCATATTTCTCAATGATTTATTTATTTTCATAATGTAATATATAATAGTATTAAACAACTCAATTTATTTATGTTTATGAAATTTAACACAAATCATGTTTTATGGGTAACTGTCTAAAATTATTACTATGTTTTAAATGTTTGCAAGGAATATTATTACCATAAAAGTTCACATTAATAATACTAACAACTCCAAGTTGCTATTTGATATTTTGACATTTTTTATCATCACATTTTTAATTACTAAAAACTATTTTCAAATTAATAACTAAATATAATTATGAAAACTATCAACAAAATGATATAATTTAATAGCATTTTTCTTATTGAAGTTAATTATAGAGTAAGTCGTATTTTTACGTGCACTTAATTCGAAATAGTAGAATTTTTGGAAACCGTAAAAGTTCAAAACACATATACGTTGGGTAAAGAGTTTTCTCAAATTTCAAAAGTTTGGTAAATCTGATAAACATTTGTATAAGTTGTTAATTTGTTCAACTTATATTAAATATTGACAGTAGCTTAATGGTTTCCACTCCAAAAAAAAAAAAAAATTCAATAATATTTCATATTTTTTAAGTAAGTTATTAGATAAAAAAGTTACGAAAAATATAATTTTGTACTTTTGTCCAATAAATATTATTGTTATTAATTATTTATTTAATCAATATTTTATAATTACAATTTTAATTATTTGTATTAGAGAAAAAAAGTAGACAAGTAAACACTATCATATAATACGTCACTATTAATAAACAATTTATCAAATATTATTGTTATTTTTTCGGGAACGAAAATTAAAATAATGTAATTTTGTTATCAGTTCCTAAATATTAAATTTAATGCTCAACGAGGTAGTTAAATAAAATGTATATATTTAATTTAAAATAATGTTAAAGTTCTTAAATTATTGGTGCACATATTGTTATAATTTATTGTATACAATATAATAATGATCATTACGGGGACAATATAGTAGTAGGTGATTGCGATAAAGAGGGATATTGGAAATAAATTATGGCCATTTATGTTTTACCTACCGAAAATACAGAACACCTATCAGATGAAAAGTATTATTGGTGCATTTGACTAATAGTCAGGTTAACAATAAACTTTACGATGGTGCATTGTTGTCATAAACATTTTTTTAACGGAAACAAATGTGTGTAATTAAATTTGAATTTGAATTTTTTTTTCAGGTAAGACAAGATAATGACTCAATAATTATTGACGTACAGCAAGATATTTTGGTAATATTATTTGTGCATCGTAATATATTATATTAAGATAAGGATTTTAAACAATATGTATCAGTAATCTATAGATTACACATATATTTATTGATATCACTATTATATGTGTGCAAAATTAATTTGATTAGTTAATTTGTATATTCACGAAATATCGTTCTATGATACATATTTTAACCTTATTTGAAAATATAATTTATCGCATGATCGTAAGCCTATATTTAAAATCAAAAAATAATTATAAATACTGTTTAAAACATTAAGTATAAATTAACATAACATTTCGTAATCAATTATCTCACAGTGTTAAATTAATCTCTGTTATACAATGTACAATCTAGTGAATTGTAAATTTACCATATTTGAAATGTTAATTAATCCTAACCTATAAGGTTTGTACAATAAAATGTTATATTTCTTGCAAATCGTGGCAAATTTGCTTATTTTTATTTATAAACTGAATAGATTTTGTCACAAAGAATCGTAATTTACTAAAATTGTTATAAAAATGATTTTCTTATATTAATTTTGTAACAACGTTACTAATTTTGTTACATTTTAAAATTAAATGACAATGTTTTTTTGAGTAAAACAAAACACCTTAATATTTTAAAATATAATATAACAATGGGATTTTTTTTATTTTTTAAGTTCTAATGTATTTATATTAACAATAATTATTGTTTTTTTTTTTTTTTAACACTACTTTATTGGTTATCCAAAATCACGTAATTATATAAATATTTG